>ML851653.1:29898-43558 GCA_009831015.1 Picea engelmannii
AGAGAAGAGACGAAAGTGGTTCAAATAAAGGAAAGGGAGGCAAACAATTGCAACAACAACACGACCAACATACTTGGGATGTGATTCAGGTGATGAGACTAAAATCACAACAATTGGTTTGACAGGTAAAATTGGTGATGTATATGATTCTATAAGTAAATTGTTTCACATAAGGGTGATAATGAAACATACTAAGACCGATACATTGATAGATAGTGGATCTCAATCTAACTTAACTTCAGAGGAAGTGGTTAAAAAAATGGGATTACACACTAAGATGCATCATAAACCTTACTCACTTAAATGGATAAGCAATAATCATGAATTACACATAACAAGGTAATGCACTTTAAAGTTTGAAATTTCATCAAATTTTGTGGATGAGGTAACGTGTGATGTGGTGCCACTCAATGAATGTGGAATGTTCTTAGGCAGTCCTTATTTGTATGATTGCAAAGAAATATTCTACAGGGAATAGAATCAATATCACTTAACTAAAGAAGGCACTGAATATGTTGTACATGCTCATCACTTAAAAGAAAACCAATCTCTTCAAATAATGGAACAATTAAGGAAGGCATCTTATGCAAGCAACACAACCTATAATTGTGCCAAATGGAATTTCAATCATACTTTGCTTCAATATAAGCTAATGTCGTACAAGTACTAAAAACATATTATCTCATTTGCAATCATATTTATGATGTTATCGCTGCTAATGTTTTCAACATGGATGGTAGTGGCTTCAATAAGATGTGAAAGAGTACAAGTGGCTAACAATATGTTGTCAGTTTTCATGGTTGTTTTTCAATTGATCTTGATAAAACAGGTGCACATGATAGAGCATAAAGACAAAGAACAAGTGGGGTGGCCTATCCCACACTTGATGACTAGTTAATACTCTTTTGGAGGACCAAAATGTCTTAGGGGGGAGGCATGTTCCAAAATGGATCCAGGAAGGCCTAAAAATAAAAGTTCTCAAAATCGGACGAAACCAGTGCCATTGCCTCTGTATCATCGCGATAATTCTGGCCATATAATTTTTTTCGGAAATGGATGTCATATGCGAAAGATATCGCGTTCTTATCGATCTCCCAAATAGGCAAAAAGTCAACTAGTCAAAGTCAATAGGCCGTACTGCTCACGTCAGCATTACGACATGTGATGTCAACATGACTTCTTGATGATGTCATCATGTTCATGTGGCATCACCAGGAGGTGACACATGTCACTCAAATTTGGCATTTTCGGGCTGAGTTGGAACCTGTACAAATTTGACATATGGCACTATACGGATGACATGTGGCAGTCTGTACATGATGTGGCCCAATGGAAGGATGACACGTGGAAGTACAGACGACAACTAGGATGTACATATGTTGACATGATAGGGTGATTGTGCAGTACGAATGATGACATGGCACAAAACATGGTTGTATGACAAGTGATGTGGCAGGTGACTGGGCAGGTGACTTGGTTGTATAGAAGTGATGTGGCAAGTGATTGGACAGGTGACTTGATTGTATGGAAGTGATGTGGCAGGTGAATGGTTTGTTGATTATGTTGGTGATTGTGGAGTATGGTCCAATCACAGGGTGGCATGTGGCCCAATCAGAGGACACCATGTGGCACCTTGAATTTTTCCAATATTAATTAGTTCAAAAAAAATCTGCCTCTGGAGGATTCGAACACTTGACCTCCAAGCTAGGCAACAGACTAACAACCAAGGGATAATCGGTTGCACTAATGTTGTGCTTTTTATACCACATGGCACATTCTCCTTTTAGTTTGTGGTAGCAGATTGTTTTGGATAGGCCCCGATCGGTGGGGGATAGCCTTGACTGACCAAGGGCTACGAATCTGGGAGCTAGCCAAACCAGTGGAGCACATGGAGCCTTAGCAGCAGGACACATGGCCATATGACCAAAGCCTAGCACGGACCAGGGCCAACGACCAGCGCGCTAGTGCAACCCTCGGCCAGATGGAAAAGTGCATGTGACCTGGAGCCCGAAGATAGGGGGTTGCGCGCCTATATGCATATTTTTGGTTTTTAACCTTAGGTTATGATTTTTATGGATTTTTTAGCTGTTTTTAATGGATTTTTCCCATTATTCAGAGATCTAGAGCCTGATTTGAGGCAAGATCTTGGGATAAATTTAGGAGGCTGATGCCCACTTAAAATCTATATAAGCCAAGGGTTCTTAGCAATATTAAATAGGTTCATAACAAGAGAAATGCTGAAGAATTTGAAATCCAAAGCCATTTTTATGCATGGAAGACATTGAGAAGGGGAACTTTGTGAGCCAATTCCGAGAGCTACGCTCAACCATTTTTAGTGCTATCAGTTGTGTTGGATTCTTGAGGTCGAGAAAAAAATAGTGAGACCATTTTGTAATCCATTTGATAATTTTTTGATGTAATTTTGAAGAATTGAAGAGAAATAAGAAAGCCTCACCCACTAAGACAAAGGCCCAAAGACGTAGGCAATCTTGCCGAACTCCATTAACAAGTTTTGTTGTTATGGTTTGTTGTTATTTGAGCTTACATTCGGATCTGCATTTCTTATTATGGATGTTATAATATCTCATTAATTTCTTCTTCTTTCATCAATTATTAATTGGTAAATGAACTCATCCTTAAAACTCAACCATAGTCTTTAAAAGATCATTTCAGATCATCTGCACTCGACTAGACATTTCACATGCATTGGGAGTGTTGAGCAGGTACATGTCGACACCTAGAAAGGAGCACTGGATAATTGTCAAGAGAGTATTCATGTATTTGTGTGGAACGAAGTATTATTCTATATTCTTAAAAGGAAAACCTGGAGGTGACAATGGTAAATTAGATGTACATGGATTTGTCGATGTTGACTCGGCTGGAGATAAGGATCGACAGAGGTAGACCAATGGATATGTCTTCACAATGTTCGGTGGAGCAATAAGTTGGATGAGAAAGCAATAGGAATTCGTAGCCTTGTCGATGACGAAAGTTGAATACGTGGTGACCACTCATGGAAGCAAATAAGCGGTATGGATTCAAAGGTTGTGTTCAGGTGTCGTGTTTGAGAAAATATCTATGAAGGTAAGTTGAGATAGTAAAAGTGAAATATTTATGGCAAATAACCTTGCTTATCATTCAAAGACTAAGCACATTAATGTACAATGACATTTCGTAAGAGACACGGTGGAAAGTAACAAGGTACTAGTGGAGAAAGTAGACACGTTCGAAAACATATCAGACTCATTGACCAAGTATATGAGTGCTGTGAAATTCTCTTGGTGCAGAGAAGAAATGGACATCATTGCCCTGGGTCTATGAACAAAAGTTCAGGAATCTCATGATTCAACAAAGAAGACAAAAAGTGGGGGAATGTTGGGTTGTTATATTCTTTGCAATGAAAGTCTAGTCGAGGTGAATCGATTGATGGTCGAAGTCGAGGTAGATCGACAACACTGAAAGCATCGAAAACAAGTCAAAGTCGAGGTGGATCGATAGCAGGTCGAAGTCGAGGTAGATCGATAAGTCGAACGTCGATGGAGTCAACCGAGTAAATTTGAAGTCGAAGATATCGACTGCAAGTAAACTGGCAAGAGGTCTAAGTGTGGGCTTGAGACCACCGACTAGAGACATAATGAAGGTCGACTGGTAGTCGATTGGTAAACCCGACTTGGAGTCAACTATAATAGAATCCCGAGATTTGTGGGATTTATAGCCAATTATATGCATTAATATGTAACCACTTTTGGGCGCTAATATTTAGGTTTTTTCCTGTTGTAAATCTTATAGGGAGGCATATTTTAAGAACGTAAAGGCTAATGCGATAATTCTTATGATGTAATGCTAATGCATGGTAAATTGCAGTTTTTTGGTCATGCATGTGTAAGCCAAATTGATTACAGGGTTATTCTTGCATGTGCAAGAGAGTATGATGTCAATTGTGTCTTAGGTGTGGACCAAGTTTAGACATGTAACCATTTATTTTGAATGAATAAGAAAACTAGAGAGTAGAACGCTCAAAGGAATGTTGGTTTTCCCGGTTAAGGGTTTCCAGGGTAAAATCTCGGTGTAATGTGTGATTGCTTGTTTCATTTGCATTCTTGATTAAATTCTTCTTCTCTTTTTCTATGATTAGTGTGGAAGTGTCCCACATTTACTAACAAAAATATTGAACATTACATTGATAATATTAGTAACACAATGCATTTAGTCCCACATTGTCACTGCCCAGGGAAAAGGGGTAGTACTAGGGAGCCCTCCCAATGGTAACATTTTTCTCCCAACCATAATTAACACCTTCCATATTAAATCCTTTCACATATCCTAAACTTCATCTATGGTCCATGTAAGACACCCAACCCTCTAAGTACCTTTTAAAGGGATGGGGTATTAAAATTGTGTTTCTTCTTAGACATATCGAGGCATATTATCGAGGGTACCAATGTATCCTTCTCTTCAAGATATTTCCAACGACTGTAAGTATGCCAAAATCCGATCTCGAAGTCAAAATTTATGGCCTTCCAAAGTTATCAGTTTTCAAATAGACAATTCCACTTAATGCTACATAGCCTCGACTTGGCCCCTAATCACTCTTGCCCTCCTATTTGGCACTGATGTGGCAGATACCACCTGGCCCATCAGGCCCTCTAGGTCAACAGATCTTTTCACTTGGGTCAGCTTGTGTTGTCATCGAGGTTTCCTCCCATGGAGGGATCTTCACACCAACTAAAATTTTGACGACAATATCTAATGGTTCACTTCTCCAATCCAATGGTTCTTTGCGCTCATTATCTAATGAATCTGATCATGTCGGGATCTCTAAAGTACATGGCATTTAACTCCCACTCTTTCATCCTCCCGCACCCCGATGAAAACACATATATCTCTAACAGTCCATATCTCCACTTGCCATCAATCGACGAACGATCAAGACTATCAATGACTAGATCCTGTGGTCCTAGGGCCAAGCGTCTGATGGCTCTAACTATGTCGGTGATCCCAACTAGCAGGGAGGTTATTTCCTTCCCTAACCAAATCTTACGTTGATCATGTGGGACCTACCATAGATCGACGTTTTTCGCCTCTCCACGCTCTTACACAAATCAATTAATCTCATTATTTTACCGATGCATTTATTGTCGTCGGGGTTCTTGGTTGACATGCAGCCTTGAAAACCTTTCAATTTTTGTCGATGATACATTGATGGTCCATATATCATTGTTTCCACATCCTTGATAATATTGACAGTTTTCAACAATCCACAGGCCCATATCATCATCAACTTTCCTCTTCAGACCCTCATCGACACTCTGCCAACTTATGGTTGAGATATCTCGAGCAAAATATCCAACAATTTAGGTTGTGATCCAATACCTAAGGGCCTCTTAGACCTTCAGGCCCATTCTCATTCCTTTGACCAATTAATAAGTGATAAATGTCAACCTAAGAAACAACTGGTTGTCGCACTGGCATACCACTTCACTCATAACATCATTTTTGATTCTATGTCTTATTAAAGGCTCTTTGGGAACATACGGTGGAGATTAACTCAAACCTACTACCGATCATAAGGGTGATAATGAAACATACTAAGATCGATACATTGATAGATAGTGGATCTCAATCTAATTTGATTTCAGAGGAAGTGGTTAAAAAAATGGGATTAAACACTAAGATGCATCATAAACCTTACTCGCTTAAATGGCTAAGAAACAATCATGAATTACACATAACAAGGTAATGCACTTTAAAGTTTGCAATTTCATCAAATTTTGTGGATGAGGTAACGTGTGATGTGGTGCCACTCAATGAATGTGGAATGTTCTTAGGCAATCCTTATTTGTATGGTTGCAAAGAAATCTTCTACAGGGAATAGAATCAATATCACTTAACTAAAGAACGCAATGAATATGTTGTAATTCTCATCACTTAAAAGCAAATCAATCTCTTCAAACAATGGAACAATTAAGGAAGGCATCTTATGCAAACAACACACCTATAATTGTGCCAAATCAAGCAATTGATCTTAAGCATGAAGATGAGATGGTTGTAGAATGGAATTTCAATCATACTTTGCTTCAAGATAAGCTAATGTCGTGCAAGTACTACAAACATATTATCTCATTTGAAGTCATATTTATGATGTTATTGCTGCTAATGTTTTCAACATGGATGGCAGTGGCTTCAGTAAGATGTGAAAGAGTACAAGTGGCTAACAATATGTTGCTAGTTGTCATGGTTTTTTTTCAATTGATCTTGATAACACAGGTGCACATGATAGATCTTAAAGACAGAGAACACGTGGGGTGGCCTATCTCGCACTTGATGACTGGTTAATACTCTTTTGGAGGACCAAAAGGTCTTAGGGGGGAGGCATGATCCAAAATGGATCCAAGAAGGCCTAAAAATAAAATTTCTCATAATCAAATGAAACCAACGCCATTGCGTCTGTATCATCGCGATAATTCTAGCCATATAATGTTTTTCACAAATGGACGTCGTATGCGAAAGATATCGCGTTCTTACCAATCTCCCAAACAGGAAAAAAGTCAATTGGTCAAAGTCAATAGGTTGTACTGCTCATGTCAGCATTACGGCATGTGATGTGAACATGAATTCTTGATGATGTCATCATGTTGATGTGGCATCACCAAGAGGTGACACATGTCACTCAAAATTGGCATTTTTGGGCTAAGTTGGCACCTGTACAGATTTGACACATGACACTATACAGATGGCACGTGGCAGTCTGTACACGACGTGGGCCAATGGCAGGCTGACACGTGGAAGTACAGATGACAACTAGGATGTACATATGTTGACGTGATAGGATGATTGTGCAGTACGAATGATGACATGGCACAAAACATGGTTGCATGACAGGTGACGTGGAAGGTGATTGGGCAGGTGACTTGGTTGTACGGAAGTGACATGGAAGGTGACTGGATTGTTGACTATGTTGGTGATTGTGTGGTATAGTCCAATCACAGGGTGACATGTGGCCCAATCAGAGGGCACCACGTGGCACCCTGAATTTTTCCAATATTGGCTAGTTCAAAAAAATTTCGCCTTTGGAGGATTTGAACAACCGACCTCCAAGCTAGGTAATGGACTAACAACCAAGGGATAATCGGTTGCGCTAATGTTGTTATTTTTATACCACATGGCACATTCTCATTTTGCGTTTGCGGTGGTAGATTGTTTGGGATAATCCCCGGTCGATGGGGGATAGCCTCACCTGACCAAGGGTTACGAATATGGGTGCTAGCCAAACCAGTGGAGCACATGGAGCCTTAGCAGCAGGACACATGGCCATATGACCAGAGCCTAGCGCAGACCAGGGCCAACGATCAGTGTGCCAGCCCAGCCCTCAGACACATGGAAAAGTGCATGTGACTTGGAGCCCGAAGATAGGGGGTTGCATGCCTATATGCATATTTTTGGGTTTTTAACCTTAGATTATGATTTTTATGGATTTTTTAGCTGTTTTTAATGGATTTTTCCCATTATTGGGAGATCTAGAGCTTGATTTGAGGCCATATCTTGGGAGAAAGTTAGGAGGTTGATGCCCACTTAAAATATATATAAACCAAGGGTTCTTAATAGTATTAAATAGGTTCATAAAAAGAGAAATGCTGAGGAATTTGAAATCCAAAGCCATTTTTATGCATGGAAGGCATTGAGAAGGGGAACTTTACGAGCCAATTCCGGGAGCTACCCTCAACCATTTTCAGTGCCATTAGTTGTGTTGGATTCTTAAGGTCGATAATAATATAGTGAGACCATTTTGTAATCCATTTAATATTTTTTTGATGTACTTTTGAATAATTTAAGAGAAATAAGAAAGCCTCACCCACTAAGACAAAGGCCCAGAGACGTAGGCAATCTTGTCGAACTCCATTAACAAGTTTTGTTGTTATTTGAGCTTACATTCGAATTTGCATTTCTTATTATGGCTATTATAATATCTCATTAATTTCTTCTTATTTCATCAATTCTTAATTGGTAAATGAACTCATGCTTAAAACTCAACCATAGTCTTTAAAAGATCATTTCAGATCATCTGCACTCGACTAAACATTTCAAATTCATTGGGAGTGTTAAGAAGGTACATGTCGACACCTAGAAAGGAGCACTGGATAGTTTTCAAGAGAGTATTCATGTATTTGTGTGGCATGAAGTATTATGCTATATTCTAAAAAGGAAAACCTGGAGGTGAATTTGGTAAATTAGATGTACATAGATTTGTTGATGCCGACTCGGCTGGAGATAAGGATTGACGGAGGTCAACCAATGGATATGTCTTCAAGATGTATGGTGGAGCAATAAGTTGGATGAGAAAGCAACATGCAGTCGTAGCCTTGTCGATGACAGAAGTTGAATACATGGCGGCCACTCATGGAAGCAAAGAAGCAGTATGGATTCAAAGGTTGTGTTCAGGTGTCGTGTTTGAGAAAATAGCTATGAAGGTAAGTTGTGATAGTCAAAGTGCAATATTTATGGAAAAGAACCCTACTTATCATTCAAAGAATAAGCACATTAATGTACAATGCCATTTCGTAAGAGACATGGTGGAAAATAACAAGGTACTAGTGGAGAAAGTAGACATGTTCGAAAACATATCAGACTCATTGACCAAGTCTATGAGTGTTGTGAAATTCTCTTGGTGCAGAGAAGCAATGGACATTGTTTCCCTGGGTCTGTGAACAAAAGTTCAGGAATCTCATGTTTCAACAAAGAAGACGAAAAGTGGGGGAATGTTGGGTTGTTATATTCTTTGTAGTGAAAGTATAGTTGAGGTGAATCGAATGATGGTTGAAGTTGAGGTAGATCGACAGCATTGAAAGCATCGACAACAAGTCAAAGTCGAGGTGGATTGAAAGCAGGTCGAAGTCGAGGTAGATGGACAGTAAGTCGAACGTCGATGGAGTCAACTGAGTAAATTTGAAGTAGAAGATATCGACTACAAGTCAACTGACAAGAGGTCTAAGTGTGGGCGTGAGACCACCGACTAGATACATAATGAAGGCTGAATGGTAGTCGATTGGTAAACCCAACTTGGAGTCGACTATAATAGAATCCCAGGATTTGTGGGATTTATAGCCAATTATATGCATGGATCTGTAACCGCTTTTGGGCGCCAATATTTAGTTTTTTTCGTGTTGTAAATCCTATAAGGAGGCATGTTTTAAGGGCATCAAGGCTAATGCGATAATGTTTATGATGCAATGCTAATCCATGGTAAATCATAGGTTGTTGGTCATGCATATGTAACCCAAATTGATTACAAGGTTATTCTTACCTGTGAAAGAGGGTATGATGTCGATTGTGTCTTAGGGGTGGACCAAGGTTAGACATGTCACCATTTATTTTGAATGAATAAGAAAACAAGAGAGAAAAATGCTCAAAGGAATGTTGGTTTTCCCAGTTAAGGGTTTCCAAGGTAAAACCTTGGTGTAATGTGTGATTGCTTGTTTCATTTGCGTTCTTGATTAAATTCTTCTTCTCTTCTTCTAGGATTAGTGTGGAAGTGTCCCACATTTCTTGACAAAAATATTGAACATTGCATTGATAATATTAGTAACACAATGCATGTAGTATGTTCAAACATTATACCAAACATTTATTAGAAGCATGTGAAAACAAATTCTAGTAATAAACATGCAACCAACCAATTTATAAAACAACTATTGAATTAAGCAATACATTTACATTAGTTCCATTGAAAATCCAAAAATACAATTACTCAATCATCGTTTTCTTACGCCCAAGGGGTGTCTGCATAAAAGAGATCCAATTCACATTGTAATGTCATTGACCTGGGCTGGCTGCTAGAAGATGGCATGTTATAATTGGTAGGGTAAAGTAATTTCCCATTTTCATCGAACATCTTCTTGTGGTATCTTTCTCCTGATAAGAACTTGCATGATTTTGGGACTATTGGAATATCTTGAGCATCCAAACTCAATCTCGAATCATGATCCTGCAAAATTCAATGAACAATTATTCAACTGCATGTGCGTACATAACATAAATTTAATGAGATAAATAAATTACAAATAAAATCTAGACTTACTGCAATCGGCGGGGAAGAACATGAAGGACTTGCAATGATATGGAATGAGATAGAATCTGAAAAATTGGCCATTTGATATTATAATTCATAAAACAATCATCTTGGAAAGCATAGAACAATATAACTTCAAACAAAATTTTAATTAACTTTTATAAGTTAACGATGTGCTTAATTATATAAGGACACATCAATGTGTTGTTATAAAACAAATGCATTGGTGCTTTAAGTTGTGAGAAGCATAGAAGACTAACCTTTGTTATTTCCTATGCAAAGAAAAACCTCTGCAAAATTTAAATGCATATGTTTGTATTTGCATTTTGCAAATTAAATTGTTTGCTAGTGCTTCAGTACTTACAAATCGCATTGGTGCAATATGAACTGTATAGCGCACCGATTAAATCAAGTTAGATAAAATAGAGCACGTGCTTACTATCAATGCGTTGAAATTTACTATGAAAAAATAAGTTGGTGTGTTATACATACACACCACACTAGTGTGTTACGCACTGTATAGTGCACCGAAAAAGTAAGTTATGAAAAAAAAGCAGTGCATGCATTCATCATTAATGCACCGAAATATACAACGAAAAAATGAGCGACAATTTCATTTTTTCTAAATGTATGTGTTTATAAATGAAAAATCTATTCATTGTTTCATTCTTTTGCCAAATTTTAGAGGGGATATTTGTGCAAGAGATATTTACCATCAAAGACTTCAAAGTGGGTGGATTATTTGAAGAGCCAAATTTGAAAGGGATTACCATAGGTCATGTTACCCCCCCATACCTAGGGGTAACTAGAAGATATCGTGTCTCGAGGCCGTCAATGGAGAAAATGATCTACACCATGATGATGATGATCAATATGTCCATATATGGAAACTCAACAACCCCCCTCATTTTCCCCCCAGCTATAAGTCAACCAAGGGTCATCACATTCAAGAAACCCATGGCATGGGAGATGGTAAGACATTGTCACCATGAGGTATGTTAGTCCTTATTTCATGCAAATTATTGTGCTTAATTTTTCAGGAATGTGGATGAGGATATTTGGTTGAAGTCGGATAATGGATCACTCATTCGAGAAATTGTGTTAATTGCCTTGTTTCATCTTGGTGGTCAGTTTTTATTACCTAGTCCCACATTGTCACTACCCAAGGAAAAGGGGTAGTACTAGGGAGCCCTCCCAATGGTAACATTTTTCTCCCAACCATAATTAACACCTTCCATATTAAATCCTTTCACATATCCTAAACTTCATATATGGTCCATGTAAGACACCCAACCCTCTAAGTACCTTTTAAAGGGACGGGGTATTAAAATTGTGTTTCTTCTTAGACATATCGAAGCATATTGTCGAGGCATATTCCTTCTTCACTTTTATTTCTCTTCCCTTGAACCAAGAAGTTCTTCCTTCCCTTCTCTCGTTCTCAGGATTCCCCCAAACGTGTGTTTGTCTATCTCCATCCCCTTGTTCCCTATCCTCTCTCCCTTTCCCAAGACCTCGTGGTTCATGTCAAAATATTCCCAATGGTTGCAATGCCCATCCTCCATTGATTCTTGAAGGAGATTACCCAACTACAAGCCTGACTGGTAATAAAATATCTAAGGCTAAGGACAGTTTAGGGTATGCATTGCTTTAAATTGACAAGTTACTTCTTGGCAGGGTCATTTCATATAGTAATAGCTTCCCTCTTGCACCATTCCTTTCATGACATCGTGACCTGTGAAGGCCATCCCTTTAGCAGTAGTTCAACATCTACCTGTTGCATTAATAACCAAATATTTACATTACATAATTTATCAAAGGTTGTAATATCCCAAGGTCAAGCCTCGACTGTAATTATGAATGTAACATTTTTTGTAGGCTAGTGAGCCAAGTATTTATAAGTTGGTAGGGTTATGTGTTTATTAGGCCAGAGAGCCTAGATGTTAAAGTCCAGGAGCCTGTTTTGAACATGTAAATATTCATATTATTAATATAAACAACATTGTTTCTTGTAGACCTACCACGAAGAAAGAGTATGGGGGACAAAGCTCCACTAGTCTGGGTAAGGGAGGGGGGCTGAGAGACTAGGTAAAGGGGCTAAGCTTGAGGGCTTAACCCAAGGAAATATTATAATGTATTTCCTTATATTACTAAAGTTTGGGGAAATAAACCCAGTTATCCTAAGTTCTATTGGGAGGAGGAATGGGTTCCAAGGGGAGAGGAACGTGCTCCTGGAGAGTCAAGTGTCACCCAGGACACATGTAGATTTATGTGGGAATTTCCACAGTTGTTGGGGGTTCACGAACCATTCTAGCCATATTCCTTGAGGAGTTTTCTCCCAGCATTGGGACCGGGAGAGACATATGTTTCCCTGATTCACTCACGTACTGAGAAGGCACACAATTGGCCAATTCCGTCATTGGTGAATCCTTTACCTTCGTGAACCTGTGTAAATTGTTGGGTCATCCCTTTCCTTACCAAAGTTTTCTACTGTGGTTACCTGGTTGACTTAAGAGATGGTTTGAAGAGGCAGGTTGTCAGGCCTGTGGGTAACTCTCCCAGGTGAGAGAGTGTGAATAAAATAAGTAGGTTGCCAAGCCTATGAGAAACTCTCTCCAGGTGAGAGAGTGTGATGAGGAAGTGTGTTCTCCTGTATGGATTCCAGTAGCAACTACAGAGCTCTGAGAATTATGTTTGACCTTTTGTTGAAGCCCTGGAAGGGAGGTGGAGTAGTCGATGGACTGTGTGACAGTGAAGGTGTACACTCCCGGGGTGGGACAAGCATGTGGGGAATGAGAGTCTGTGAGTGGTGAGCGTAAGTGTTTCCTTGGAGGAAATACTTCCTGTTATACTGTGAAACTTCCTGTTGTCCCTGTCTAGCCTAGGAATTCCTTGCCCAGTGGATTTTAGTCCCAGTTCGGGGGTGACCCACTGCTGAGAGTGATGAGCATTGTGGTCTAAGGTTGGGAGGTTCATGGAATGTCTGCACGCAACTGGTGTACTTCAATTAAAAGATAAGTACCATTTCCAAATTTGATTACATGTTGTGTATTTATATATGTTGTTATATTTATGGGTTTTGTCTGTGATTACTGCATGTGTGCTTTTACTATTATTTCTGCATTATGTTGTGTGATAGCATAACATAAATCATCTATTAAATATTGGTATGTGTTATTGTCACTTACACGATAATATGTGTATGTACATAATGTTTATGTTTGGTTAAAATTGCATTAGATATGTGTGTGTGTGTGTGTGTGTTTTCTCGAGCATGTTATTTTTCTGAGGTAGCGTTGTCTGGCCTGTTGGTGGTCGGGGACATCACAAATCAGTATCAGACGAAAAGTATGTTTATGAAGTGATTTTGTCAGCATGTTGGTGGCCCGAGACGTCACAAATTGGTATCAGATCCATGGTTTCAACATTGAGCCTGGATGTGCCATGTAAGTGGTTAATGAAACATAGGTTTCAGAGTGAATTGTTGTCAAAACAAACAAAATATGAGTTAAGAATTCCCCTGGTTAGAAAGAGAATACCTTGCTCGTGTTATGAAGCTCAGGAGGTATAATGGTTTATGTAATGGAAACAGAGAAA
>ML851653.1:43658-70604 GCA_009831015.1 Picea engelmannii
TGAACAAAAGTTCAGGAATCTCATGTTTCAACAAAGAAGACGAAAAGTGGGGGAATGTTGGGTTGTTATATTCTTTGTAGTGAAAGTATAGTTGAGGTGAATCGAATGATGGTTGAAGTTGAGGTAGATCGACAGCATTGAAAGCATCGACAACAAGTCAAAGTCGAGGTGGATTGAAAGCAGGTCGAAGTCGAGGTAGATGGACAGTAAGTCGAACGTCGATGGAGTCAACTGAGTAAATTTGAAGTAGAAGATATCGACTACAAGTCAACTGACAAGAGGTCTAAGTGTGGGCGTGAGACCACCGACTAGATACATAATGAAGGCTGAATGGTAGTCGATTGGTAAACCCAACTTGGAGTCGACTATAATAGAATCCCAGGATTTGTGGGATTTATAGCCAATTATATGCATGGATCTGTAACCGCTTTTGGGCGCCAATATTTAGTTTTTTTCGTGTTGTAAATCCTATAAGGAGGCATGTTTTAAGGGCATCAAGGCTAATGCGATAATGTTTATGATGCAATGCTAATCCATGGTAAATCATAGGTTGTTGGTCATGCATATGTAACCCAAATTGATTACAAGGTTATTCTTACCTGTGAAAGAGGGTATGATGTCGATTGTGTCTTAGGGGTGGACCAAGGTTAGACATGTCACCATTTATTTTGAATGAATAAGAAAACAAGAGAGAAAAATGCTCAAAGGAATGTTGGTTTTCCCAGTTAAGGGTTTCCAAGGTAAAACCTTGGTGTAATGTGTGATTGCTTGTTTCATTTGCGTTCTTGATTAAATTCTTCTTCTCTTCTTCTAGGATTAGTGTGGAAGTGTCCCACATTTCTTGACAAAAATATTGAACATTGCATTGATAATATTAGTAACACAATGCATGTAGTATGTTCAAACATTATACCAAACATTTATTAGAAGCATGTGAAAACAAATTCTAGTAATAAACATGCAACCAACCAATTTATAAAACAACTATTGAATTAAGCAATACATTTACATTAGTTCCATTGAAAATCCAAAAATACAATTACTCAATCATCGTTTTCTTACGCCCAAGGGGTGTCTGCATAAAAGAGATCCAATTCACATTGTAATGTCATTGACCTGGGCTGGCTGCTAGAAGATGGCATGTTATAATTGGTAGGGTAAAGTAATTTCCCATTTTCATCGAACATCTTCTTGTGGTATCTTTCTCCTGATAAGAACTTGCATGATTTTGGGACTATTGGAATATCTTGAGCATCCAAACTCAATCTCGAATCATGATCCTGCAAAATTCAATGAACAATTATTCAACTGCATGTGCGTACATAACATAAATTTAATGAGATAAATAAATTACAAATAAAATCTAGACTTACTGCAATCGGCGGGGAAGAACATGAAGGACTTGCAATGATATGGAATGAGATAGAATCTGAAAAATTGGCCATTTGATATTATAATTCATAAAACAATCATCTTGGAAAGCATAGAACAATATAACTTCAAACAAAATTTTAATTAACTTTTATAAGTTAACGATGTGCTTAATTATATAAGGACACATCAATGTGTTGTTATAAAACAAATGCATTGGTGCTTTAAGTTGTGAGAAGCATAGAAGACTAACCTTTGTTATTTCCTATGCAAAGAAAAACCTCTGCAAAATTTAAATGCATATGTTTGTATTTGCATTTTGCAAATTAAATTGTTTGCTAGTGCTTCAGTACTTACAAATCGCATTGGTGCAATATGAACTGTATAGCGCACCGATTAAATCAAGTTAGATAAAATAGAGCACGTGCTTACTATCAATGCGTTGAAATTTACTATGAAAAAATAAGTTGGTGTGTTATACATACACACCACACTAGTGTGTTACGCACTGTATAGTGCACCGAAAAAGTAAGTTATGAAAAAAAAGCAGTGCATGCATTCATCATTAATGCACCGAAATATACAACGAAAAAATGAGCGACAATTTCATTTTTTCTAAATGTATGTGTTTATAAATGAAAAATCTATTCATTGTTTCATTCTTTTGCCAAATTTTAGAGGGGATATTTGTGCAAGAGATATTTACCATCAAAGACTTCAAAGTGGGTGGATTATTTGAAGAGCCAAATTTGAAAGGGATTACCATAGGTCATGTTACCCCCCCATACCTAGGGGTAACTAGAAGATATCGTGTCTCGAGGCCGTCAATGGAGAAAATGATCTACACCATGATGATGATGATCAATATGTCCATATATGGAAACTCAACAACCCCCCTCATTTTCCCCCCAGCTATAAGTCAACCAAGGGTCATCACATTCAAGAAACCCATGGCATGGGAGATGGTAAGACATTGTCACCATGAGGTATGTTAGTCCTTATTTCATGCAAATTATTGTGCTTAATTTTTCAGGAATGTGGATGAGGATATTTGGTTGAAGTCGGATAATGGATCACTCATTCGAGAAATTGTGTTAATTGCCTTGTTTCATCTTGGTGGTCAGTTTTTATTACCTAGTCCCACATTGTCACTACCCAAGGAAAAGGGGTAGTACTAGGGAGCCCTCCCAATGGTAACATTTTTCTCCCAACCATAATTAACACCTTCCATATTAAATCCTTTCACATATCCTAAACTTCATATATGGTCCATGTAAGACACCCAACCCTCTAAGTACCTTTTAAAGGGACGGGGTATTAAAATTGTGTTTCTTCTTAGACATATCGAAGCATATTGTCGAGGCATATTCCTTCTTCACTTTTATTTCTCTTCCCTTGAACCAAGAAGTTCTTCCTTCCCTTCTCTCGTTCTCAGGATTCCCCCAAACGTGTGTTTGTCTATCTCCATCCCCTTGTTCCCTATCCTCTCTCCCTTTCCCAAGACCTCGTGGTTCATGTCAAAATATTCCCAATGGTTGCAATGCCCATCCTCCATTGATTCTTGAAGGAGATTACCCAACTACAAGCCTGACTGGTAATAAAATATCTAAGGCTAAGGACAGTTTAGGGTATGCATTGCTTTAAATTGACAAGTTACTTCTTGGCAGGGTCATTTCATATAGTAATAGCTTCCCTCTTGCACCATTCCTTTCATGACATCGTGACCTGTGAAGGCCATCCCTTTAGCAGTAGTTCAACATCTACCTGTTGCATTAATAACCAAATATTTACATTACATAATTTATCAAAGGTTGTAATATCCCAAGGTCAAGCCTCGACTGTAATTATGAATGTAACATTTTTTGTAGGCTAGTGAGCCAAGTATTTATAAGTTGGTAGGGTTATGTGTTTATTAGGCCAGAGAGCCTAGATGTTAAAGTCCAGGAGCCTGTTTTGAACATGTAAATATTCATATTATTAATATAAACAACATTGTTTCTTGTAGACCTACCACGAAGAAAGAGTATGGGGGACAAAGCTCCACTAGTCTGGGTAAGGGAGGGGGGCTGAGAGACTAGGTAAAGGGGCTAAGCTTGAGGGCTTAACCCAAGGAAATATTATAATGTATTTCCTTATATTACTAAAGTTTGGGGAAATAAACCCAGTTATCCTAAGTTCTATTGGGAGGAGGAATGGGTTCCAAGGGGAGAGGAACGTGCTCCTGGAGAGTCAAGTGTCACCCAGGACACATGTAGATTTATGTGGGAATTTCCACAGTTGTTGGGGGTTCACGAACCATTCTAGCCATATTCCTTGAGGAGTTTTCTCCCAGCATTGGGACCGGGAGAGACATATGTTTCCCTGATTCACTCACGTACTGAGAAGGCACACAATTGGCCAATTCCGTCATTGGTGAATCCTTTACCTTCGTGAACCTGTGTAAATTGTTGGGTCATCCCTTTCCTTACCAAAGTTTTCTACTGTGGTTACCTGGTTGACTTAAGAGATGGTTTGAAGAGGCAGGTTGTCAGGCCTGTGGGTAACTCTCCCAGGTGAGAGAGTGTGAATAAAATAAGTAGGTTGCCAAGCCTATGAGAAACTCTCTCCAGGTGAGAGAGTGTGATGAGGAAGTGTGTTCTCCTGTATGGATTCCAGTAGCAACTACAGAGCTCTGAGAATTATGTTTGACCTTTTGTTGAAGCCCTGGAAGGGAGGTGGAGTAGTCGATGGACTGTGTGACAGTGAAGGTGTACACTCCCGGGGTGGGACAAGCATGTGGGGAATGAGAGTCTGTGAGTGGTGAGCGTAAGTGTTTCCTTGGAGGAAATACTTCCTGTTATACTGTGAAACTTCCTGTTGTCCCTGTCTAGCCTAGGAATTCCTTGCCCAGTGGATTTTAGTCCCAGTTCGGGGGTGACCCACTGCTGAGAGTGATGAGCATTGTGGTCTAAGGTTGGGAGGTTCATGGAATGTCTGCACGCAACTGGTGTACTTCAATTAAAAGATAAGTACCATTTCCAAATTTGATTACATGTTGTGTATTTATATATGTTGTTATATTTATGGGTTTTGTCTGTGATTACTGCATGTGTGCTTTTACTATTATTTCTGCATTATGTTGTGTGATAGCATAACATAAATCATCTATTAAATATTGGTATGTGTTATTGTCACTTACACGATAATATGTGTATGTACATAATGTTTATGTTTGGTTAAAATTGCATTAGATATGTGTGTGTGTGTGTGTGTGTTTTCTCGAGCATGTTATTTTTCTGAGGTAGCGTTGTCTGGCCTGTTGGTGGTCGGGGACATCACAAATCAGTATCAGACGAAAAGTATGTTTATGAAGTGATTTTGTCAGCATGTTGGTGGCCCGAGACGTCACAAATTGGTATCAGATCCATGGTTTCAACATTGAGCCTGGATGTGCCATGTAAGTGGTTAATGAAACATAGGTTTCAGAGTGAATTGTTGTCAAAACAAACAAAATATGAGTTAAGAATTCCCCTGGTTAGAAAGAGAATACCTTGCTCGTGTTATGAAGCTCAGGAGGTATAATGGTTTATGTAATGGAAACAGAGAAAGAATCCACAAAAACCGTTGTGTTGGGCCACAAGGTTTGAATTTGAGGCATAAGATCTGTGTAGGGGAAAGGCCAACCTTTCTAGTCATTCGATCTAGAGGAGGGTACATGAGGTTTAACCTCCAAGTCCTTAGAACTTCGTGACTTCGGTGAAGTTTATGTGTTATAAAAACAAAAGGGGTCGAAGCCCGAAGTTTTGAAGTCCTGGAGAGGATCTACACCGTAGATCTGAGGAGAAGTGTTTACCATTATATTTGAGCAAGAATATTTCGGAGTCGTTAGATCAAGCCAAGAGCAAAAGGTAAGGCACAGTGGTGAAAACTAGACCTCAACCGTCAGATTTGCGTGTGGGTGGTTGTGAACCATAGATCTCACAGTCATCCTGAATTAGCGTTCAAGAGAAACAAAGTGTGCTAAGGCACAAACTCCCGAAGTCCCAAAGTCTGGAGTTAATCTAGACTGTCCATTCGAAGGAACACGTGTCGTTAGATTGGCTTGTTTGGGAGTTCGATGTTTAGGAGAAACAAAGTATGCTAGTGTGAAAAATCTCGAAGCCCAAAGTCCCGAAGTCCGTATTTAATCTAGATTGTTCATAAAAAAGGGGCACGTGTTGGAAGATCAACGTATTCAAGAGTTCGACGTTCGGGAGAAACAAGGTATGCTAAGGAGAAAACTCCTGAAGTCTCGAAGTATGGAGTTGATCTAGACCTTCCATTGAAAGGGATGCACGTCAGAAGATCAGCTTGTTCGGGAGTTTGATGTTCGGGAGAATTGGAGTGTGCTAGTGTGAAAAGTCCCAAAGCCTGAATTCCCAAAGCCGAAGAACAAAAGTTTTGTGGCATGACGACGTCGCCAATGGTGATGTGGACCTTTCCTAGACATGCCACGTGCCACCACCTTAATTGTTGATAGTTGTACCATGTGGACCCTGGAAGGTAAAGTAGTTTGGAAGTTCTAAGTTCGAGATATTTGAGGAATGCAAGTGTAAACTCTTATGAAGCCTGAAGTCCCGAAGTCTGGAGTTAATCTGGACCGTTCGTCGATAGAAACATGTGTCGGAATATCAACTTGTTCGGGATTTCAGTGTTCGGGAGAATTGGAGTGTGCTCGTGTGAAAAGTTCCAAATCCCGAAGTCTCAAAGCCGAAGAATAGAAGTGGCTTGGCATGATGATGTCTCCAGTGGTGAAGTGGACCTTTCCTATACATGCCACGTGCCACCGCCTTAATTTTTTACAGTTGTACCATGTGGACCCTGGAAAGTAAAGTAGTTCGAGAGTTCGGTGTTTGGGAGAATTAGAGTGTGCAATTGTAAAATCTTTCGAAGTCCCAAAGTGACGTGGCCTGTTGATGTCACCATGGATGATGTAGACACATGGGATGTGTGCCACATGTCAGTCAGTTAAGAACCTTTTGAAGATATAAATTCCAGTTAGAACATGACACATTTCATCCGCCATATTGGACCACGTGTTCGCTTCTAGTATTTCACCACATGGCACTCTTCTTGATCATGGTTAGTGAGGCCCCTGATGGTCACAAGGGATGCGTGGCATTAGTTCCCAAGGTACGAAGACTTGAAACTCCGGAAGAAATGGTTTGTGATGGAATGGGAGGAAGAAATCCCTAAAGTTTTGTAGCGCTGAAGTAACGTAACATATGACGTCCTGGGGGTGACGTGGAAGTATTCAGATATTTATAGTTCAGGAGTTTTGGGGTGTGCAGATGTGAAATCCTCCGAAGTCCCAGAACCCTGAAGCTTTGATGTCCCGAAGACCGGAGGGCCAGAGTTAATCTCGATCGTTGATCGGTAAATGACACTTGGAAACAGATGCAACAGTTTGGAAACCCCGAAGTCCAGAGTTCTGTAGTAAATATCAGTCATTGGATGTTGTAAATCCGAGGACCGTTGATCCACCCCACTTCGCAAGTTTGCCAATGCGGCACTCCAAGATATTTGTTGTGATGTGATTTGGAAACCTATGAAGCCCGGAGTCCCGGATTTCTTGTCCACCGTAGATATGAATAGGGAATGTGGACCGTAGATCCACCATCCCTCGCAAGTTCAATGTTCAATGAGGTTTTTAATGTGTGAAAATGGAAACCTCTGAAGCTCTAGAGCCCCAAAGTTTCAAGGCTCCAGATAAGCGTCCAACTATTAGCACTTGGTCACAGTCGTGCTCACATGTGAATTGAGGGCTGATGAAAAAGGGGCTAGCACCCGAAATTGAATTGTAAGAACATAGCAAGGCTCAGAGATAGAACCATGGGGATTCTTGATTGACCAAAGACCCATATAAAATAGAGTTTGATGTTCTTTTGTTGAAACATATTTTTTAAGTTATTCTGGAGAATTATTAAGTCTAATAGCCTGAAAAAAATTCAGTTGACTGCACATTTTGCAGAGTTAACAATTGAAAGAACTGAACTGAATTGTTCCATAGTGCAGAGAAATGGAGGAGGCACATGATGTTTACAGTTAAGAGAATGAGGCTAAAGGAATGGATGTCCATTTGGGAATTGAAGGAACAAAATCCAATAGGCATGGAGAATAAATAGATAAAGAAGTAAGTCAGATGAAAATCATTAAGAATTTGCAAAAAGATGTCCAAATTCACCAGGCAAATAACGAAAGGCTTAAGAGAGCCAAGGAAGAACATGAAGACTTCAATATGAAGTTAATGCGGAGCCTGGAAAGAATTGAAAATAAGTTGGATAAGGAAAGTAGATCCATCAAATTAGAGAGCCTCAGGTCCCCTGATGAGGAAAGAAGAGGAAGAAGTGGTAGCAGACATCACCAACACTCCAAAAAGCATTCCCATAAGAGAGCACACAATAGCTCAAGTCCATCCCCTGTCAGGAAACATGAGAGGTATGGGATGGATGATTTGAAAGGAGAAATGAATAAGATCAAACCTCCTACTTTTGATGGAGAGCATAAGAAGGATGAAGATGTTGAGACACAGTTGTTAGGCATGAGGAAGTACCTCCAATTGGAAAAATATTCTTCTCATGCAGAGGGAAGAATTTCCATCTACCAACTTAAAGGAAAGGAATCCATATGGTGGGATCAGCTGGTGCAAGTACAATGCCTCAAGGAGAAAAATGTGACTTGGAAGAATTGAAGAAACATTTTGAAAAGAATTACTTAGCCAAGAGATACTATGACAAGAAGATGAAAGAGTCCTATGAACTTAAACTGGGTAGCATGACTATAGATGAATATGAGAGGATATTTCTAGAGTTGTTGAAGTATGTCCCTTTCATTAAGGATGAGGAAGTCAATATCTAGAGATATTTGAGTGGGCTTCCATCTTTCATTAGTGACAAAATCCAATATGATGATCCCAAGAATCTAGAAAAAACTATAAGGAGAGAAAAATGCTTATATGATCAACAAAAAGGAAATCCTACTTTCCAAAAAGCTTGGGAGGACAAGAGGAAGTTTAAGAGGGAGCAAAGGCAGAAGGGAAACAAGCCACCATTTTCAGAAATATTCCTCAAGGAAAACCAGTTTTGAGGGAGCCTGGGATGGCTTAAGTAGGTGGGCAAAGGCCAAGGCAGACACCTATGCAATGTTGGGGCTATAATGGAGATCATAAGTATAGATATTTACATCACAGAAAGGATAGGGTGAGAGTTTTTCACCATGTTTAGCGAGCAGAAACAGTGGAGGACATGGGCAGAAGAGTACCTAGGATCTATGCAGCCCTGGACAACAAGCAACTTAAGTTTCAATCACACATGATTGAAGTTGAAGGTATGATCAATAACCATGCCTTTAATATTTTAATTGAGTTAGGGGCTATTCATAGCTATATAGATCTTAAGGTAGTGGAAATATTTCAATTACCAAGAAGCAAGCATGGGAAATCTTGGTTGGTGTAGTTGTCTATAGGAGCCAAGAGAAAGGTTGTTGGGTTGGTTAAATCATGTCTAGTGGGCATGAATGGATTGAGTACCAAGGTAGATTTGAACATATTTCCTTTGGGATCATGTGTTTCTCTAATTGGTATGGATTGGTTGGACCAACACCATGCCATATTAGACTATCATAACAAGGCATTCACTTGCTTCAATGAGGAAGGAAATCAGAGAGCAATCTAAGGAATTCCCAGGGCAGTTACTGTCTGAGAAATCTTAGCAATGCAGCTAAATAAGTTTACAGGAAGGGATGTAAAATACTTGCAGCCCATATGGAGGAAACATCTAAGGATAAGGTGACAAATATGGAGGATCATGTAGTCCTAGAGGATTTTGAATATGTGTTCAAGGAGGTACAAGGACTACCTCTAAAGAGAGATGTTGATTTATCTATAAATTGAATACCTGGAGTAGCTCCAATATCAAGGACTCCTTATAGAATGAGTACACCAGAACTGAAGGAACTACAAATGCAACTTGAAGAGCTTCTGAAGAAGGGGTATATATGCCCAAGTGTGTCACCTTGGGTTGCCCCAGTCTTGTTCGTGAAGAAGAAATATGGGACATTGAGATTGTGCATCAATTTCAGACAGTTGAACAAAGTGACTATAAAGAACAAGTATCCTCTACCAAGGATTGATGATCTCTTCAATCAGTTAAAGGATGCAAGGATATTTTCAAAGATAGATATTAGGTTAGGATACCATCAGGTAAGGATTAAATATGAAGACATCAACAAGACTACCTTCGGGACAAGGTATGGTCATTATGAGTTCACAGGGGTGCCATTTGGGTTATCAAATGCGCTAGTTGTTTTCATGTGCCTAATGAATGGTGTTTTCCAAGAATATTTAGACAATTTTGTCATTGTCTTTTTGGCTGACATCCTTGTATATTCCAAGTCAGAGGAAGAGCATGAGCATCATTTGAGGATGGTGTTGCAAGTGCTAAGAGAGCATCATATTTATGCCAAATTGAGAAAGTGCTCATTTTATCAAAACAGAATTCACTATTTGGGGCTTATCATATCTGAAGAAGGGATAGCAGTGGACCCTAAAAATATTGAGGCCATTAAAGGGTGGAAAGCACCCAAAAATGTGATAGAAGTAAGATCCTTCATGGGTATAGCTGGATACTACAGAAGGTTCATTACAGTGTTTTTGAGAATATCTCACCCCTTCACTTCCTTGCAAAGGAAGGGGAATAATTTTCAATGGACAGAAGAATGTGAAAAGAGCTTCCGGAAATTGAAGCAACTATTAACCAATGCTCCAATTCTTAATATTGCAGACCTGAATGAAGATTTTGTGGTTTTCACAAATGCATGCAAAGAAGGACTGGGTGGATTCCTCAACCAGAATGGGTTTGTGATATGTTTTGAATCCAGGAAATTGAAATAGCATGAAAGGATCTACGCCACTCACGATTTGGAGTTGGCAGCCATAGTGCATGCTTTGAAGAAGTGGAGGCACTGCCTCATGGGAAATAGGTTTGAGTTGAGGATGGACCATAATGTTTTGAAGTACCTCTTTGATCATCCTACTTTGAATGTTAGGCAAAGTAGATGGTTGGAATTCCTCTGTGAGTATGACTTTGATATCAAGCACATCAAAGGAAAGGAGAACAAGGTGGTTGATGCGCTCAATAGGAGAGTGCATGAATTACATGTTACAACCATTAGCATGTATTAGACATATCTTAAAGGAAGAATTTTTGAGACTGCAAAATTTGATTTGCAGTACATGGAATTAATAACAAAATTGCAGCAAGGTTAAATGCAGTAGAAAGCTAAAAATTATGAATTGGGAATTGATGGAATTCTCTTGTACAGAAACATATTTTATGTACCCAATTCTCCTGAATTGAGGAGTGTGATTTTAAAATAAATGCACAATTTACCTTATGCGGTCCACCCAGGATATCAGAAAATAGTTTCAGTAGTCAAGAGCCAATATTATTGGCCAGGCATGAAGAGGGAGATTGTTGAATACATAGCTAAATGCTCGGAGTGTCAAAGGGTCAAGGTTGAGCATAGACACCCAACTCGGTTATTGCAACCATTACCCATTCCTCAGTGGAAGTGGGAAGTGGTGAAAATGGATTTCATCACAGGATTTCACAAAACAAGCAAGCAGCATGATGCAATCATGGTGGTAGTAGACAAGCTTACTAAAGATGCCCATTTCATTGCTATGAAGGTTACTCACAAGGAAACCAATGTTGTTGATATTTATATGAGGGAAGTGCTGGCCCTTGACCAAGTTTTGAGGAAACCTTAGTTAGGTTTGGACCACTTTGGGACTTCGACAGGTTGGTCGAAGATGGAGCACCCAGGTGGAGCTGAGATTGCGTATCTCACTTATTTTGTGGGATATGTGGACACAATAAGGGGTCCTCTAGGGTTTTTGTAATGGGTTATGGGATGTCAACCCATGAGATTTACCCATGATTAGGAATTATTGTAAGGGTTTGTAAAAGTATAAATAAGTAATAATGCATGGTAGAAAAAAATAAGTCTTGGTAGATAAGTGCAAGTAGTTTTGGGTTGCTTTGTGCAATAGAATGTATATGTGTTAAGGCTCTGTGCTCTATAGAGAAGTTGGCTATGTGACTTAACCTAGTTTTGGAAGGAGGATCTGGTGCTCAGTGCACATATATCTTGTCTGGTGTGAAACTCGACTATGTGGCTTAGTGCACAAGAGTCACTAAATGTAATATATTTAAGAATAATAAAGAAGACAAAGCAATTGGTGGACGTAGCCCCACACCGGGGTGAACCACGTGTATCTTGTGTCTTTGGTTTACTCTGTTTTGTGTATTTTATGTTATGAATTTGCTCAGTGCTTTTCTTATTATGTATGATAGATATATATGTTGATGCTTAGTGCTTTATTTTTTTTAAAGATGAATGAATGTTAGATCTAACTCAATGTTATGTGCTAAGTGGTTGAAGTGCTTAATCTTTATTTTTATTGTGTCGATCCATCTTTGAGTATGTTCTGCGATGTTACTAAAGTTTGGAAACTAATGCATATCACCTTTTAAGTGTTAATATAGTACTTTGTGAAGTGTTATTATCATAGATCTGTGTCCCAACTTGGTTATAAACACCTGTGTCATGTAACCCCCCTTGCTTCTACCTCAGGTGAGACTTCGCCTGCTCCGTAGGTGTTGCTGAAAGGGCCAATAGTTAGGGTTTTGTTGGTGCGTTATTGAAGAGTTGAACCCTGGGTCTGCCCTTGTGCCAACATGAAGTAGCATGATTGCACGGTATTCCCAAGACAATTGTGTCTGACAGAGACCCAAAATTTACCTCAAATTTTTGGAGAGGATTATTCAAGGGGTTCAGAACGAACCTGAACTTCAGCACAACCTATCATACTGAGTTTGAGGGACAAACAAAAAGAGTAAATCAAGTGATAGAAGATATGTTGAGGATGTATGTGATGGAAAAACTATCTAAATGGGAAGATTATCTACACTTGGTAGAATTTTCCTACAACAATGGGTATCAAACATCACTGAAGATGAGCCCCTTTGAAGCCTTTATGGTAGAAAGTGCAACACCCCAGTAAGTTGAGAAAACCTAGCTGATAGGGAAGTGGTTGGACCAGAGTTTCTTAGGGAAATGGAAGAGCAATTGTTAAAGATAAAACTGAAATTGAAGGTTGCCCAAGACAGACAAAAAGGCTATGACGACAAGAACAGATCACAAGGAATTTAAAGTGGGGGATCATGTTTTCTTGAAGGTGAAAGCCAATAGAAGGTCCCTGAATCTGGGAAAATGTTCCAAGTTGGAAGCCAAATATTGTGGGTCATTTGAAAGCCTATATAGGATTGGTCCAGTAGCTTATATGCTTGTATTTCCTGCATCTATGTCTATACATAAGGTATTGCATGTCTCATTGCTTAAGAAATATATACCTGATGCTAATCATGTTATTGATTAGAATGTGATTCAGGTGGAGCAAGAAAGCGCCTTTTAGGTGCATCTGGTGTGGATATTGGACCAAAAAATCAAGAAGCTCTCGAATCGAGCCATAGGACTTGTAAAGGTCCAATGGACCTGGTACAATCCTGAGGACGCAACATGGGAGCACAAAGATTCTATGCAGGCAAAATACCCGCATCTTTTTGAAGATTTTGAAAATCTTGTTGATGTTGTGTAAATGAGTTGCACTGAGGATAGTGAAAAAATAAGGGGAGGGGATTGTAATATCCCAAGGTTGAGCCTCGGTTGTAATTATGAATGTAATATGTTTTATAGGTTGGTGAGCTAAGTATTTATAAGTTGGCAGGCTTATGTGTTTATTAGGCCGGAGAGCCTAGATGTTAAAGGCCAGGAACATGTTTTGAACATGTAAATATTCATATTATTAATATAAAAAACATCACTGCGTGTAGACCTACCACAAAGAAAGAGTATGGGGGACTAAGCTCCATTAGGTTGTGTAAGGG
Source organism: Picea engelmannii (assembly GCA_009831015.1). Taxonomy (NCBI): domain Eukaryota; kingdom Viridiplantae; phylum Streptophyta; class Pinopsida; order Pinales; family Pinaceae; genus Picea; species Picea engelmannii. The sequence goes on from ML851653.1 coordinate 56,996, forward strand.
AGGGGGGTTGAGAGACTAGGAAAAGGGGCTAAGATTGAGGGCTTAACCCAAGGGAATATTATAATGTATTTCCTTAGATTACTAAATTTTGGGGAAATAAATCCATCTATCCTAAGTTTCGTTGGGAGGAGGAACAGGTTCGAAGTGGAGAGGAACATGCTCCTTGAGAGCCAAGTGTCACTTAGGACGCATGCAGATTTATGTGGGAATTTCCACCATTGTTAGGGGTTCACGAAGCATTCTGGCCATATTTCCTATGGATTTCTGTCTCAACATTGGGACCAGGCGAGCCATCCATTTCCTTGATTCAATCACGCACCGAGAAAGCACATAGTCGGCCAATTTCTCCATTGTTGAACCCTTTACCTTCGTGAACTTGTGTAAATTGTTGAGTCATCCCTTGCCTTACTAGAGTTTTCTACTGTGGTTACTTGGTTGAATTAAGAGATGGTTTGAAGAGGCAGGTTGTCAGGCATGTGGGTAACTCTCCCATGTGAGAGAGTGTGGATAGAAGAAACAAGTTTTCAGGCTTGTGAGAAACTCTCTCCATGTGAGAGAGTGTGCTGAGGAAGTGAGTTCTCCTTGAAGGAGTCTAGTAGCAGCTGCAGAGCTCTCAGAATTATGTTTGGTCGGTTGTTGAAGCCCTGGAAGGGAGGTGGAGTAGTTGATGGATCATGTGACAGTGAAGGTGTACACTCTTGGGGTGGGACAGACATGTGGGGAATGAGAGTCTATGAGTGATGGGTGTAAGTGGCTCCTTGGAGGAAATCCTTCCTATTGTACTGTGCAACTTCCTGTTGTCCCTGCCTAGCTTAGGAATCCCTTGCCTGATGGATTTTAGTCCCAGCTCGAGGGTGACCCACTGCTGAGAGTGATGAGCAGTGTGGTATAAGGCTCGGATTTTATTGGAAGGTCTACATGCAGTTGGTGTACTTCAATTAAAATACAAGTACCATTTCCAAGTTTGGTTACATGTTGTGTATTTATATATGTTGTTATATTTATGGGTTTTGTCTGTGATTACTACATGTATTATTTTACTGTTATTTATGCATTATGTTGTGTGATAGCAGAACGTAAATCATCTGTTAAATATTGGTATGTGTTATTGTCGCTTCTGCAATAATATGTGTATGTACAAAATGTTTATGTCTGGTTAAAATTCCATTATATATATATATATGTATGTATGTATATGTATGTATATGTATGTATATGTATATGTATATGTAGATGTAGATGTAGATGTAGATGTAGATGTAGATGTAGATGTAGATGTATGTATGTATGCTCGAGCTTGTTATTTTTCTGAGATAGTGTTGTCTGGCATGTTGGTGGTTGGGGACGTCACAAATTGGTATCAGAGCAAAAAGTATGTTTACAGAGTGATTTTGTCGGCTTGTTGGTGGCCCGTGATGTCACAAAGGTCTATTGTCTTTCAATGATTACATAATAGGCATGTCTATACTTTTTTTCATGATAATAATTATATTTACAAACTAGGGGAAATAGGGGTCTTACAGACCATTCTCTCATGAGAAGAGGGGATAAATTCCCAGAGGTTGTTCGCATTTGCTATAAAATAATAAGAAAATTATGCTAGAAAAGAAAGTGAGCATATAAAACCAAGACCACCAATATCCGGTCCAACTTGAGCTCTACTCATTAAGTGCTCACCCCGGTCCCAAAAAGGTATTTCTAAAGCTTGAAACCCTATAAACGGATACCCGCAAATTTGCAAATATAAATGAAAGCATGGACTAGAAAAAGGAAAAAAGGGTTTTGGAAAAAGGTGGCACACAAATATTGGGTAAATCAAGAGCAAGAACACCCTCCACAAAGACGCTCATAGATATGGATTAAACACCATAAGCCATGAAGGAATCCCTAAACCATATCATTTCCGCACTTACTTTTGATGGGTTTTTACTTTCCATTGTCACTATCTGGACCTATCCCTCTACTTGGTTTATTTATTTCTTGTCTAGGTGGCACACCTGATAGGGTTGGATGAAGCCCCTCCCATACCTAAACTTGGTAACTCATGTGGGGTCCTGGGATGGTGCGATGCTTAAAGGGGATAATAAGGTAAATTATCTTACATGGATTATATCTTAAGTTGTATTCTTTAAGGACTAATGTTTCTTATGAACTTTGGCTAACCATGTTTTATACTTTGGCTTGTTTTGAATGGCCCTGACATGGTTCTTGAGGGACATCCTAGGTTTGTGCCCAGGACATTGTGCCTTTATTGCAAGACTTTGGCACCTGTGATGGAGAGCAGTGGGTTATCCAGTGGCTCACCACCCTTAGAGAGTGGCTCTCGCATTCTCAGTACCTTGGATGATGGAAAGATGGGCTTGGTTTGAGAAATTCTAGTCATTATGCCACATGTATGGGTTGGAATCCCCACAGGCTGGCCACAATACCCCAGATATTTTGTGCACATAGGATGTAGGACGTTAGAGAAAGAGGTGTTTGGACATCATTTTGAGATGTGATTGCATTCCTCTCGTCCTTGGATGTGACCTTTGGAGGTCCTTGACGTCACCTCCTAGCCCTTGATGTCATCTTCTTGGATAGGGTTTTTATGGATGGATGGGTATCGAAGATTATTGGCATGGATTTCAATGAGGAGATGCCTCACTTCACACTCTTTCACCCCCAGAGGATGCCAATTGGCCTTTGGAGACCCAACGTTTTCCTTTGGAGGCATGATGTCACCCTCTCCTAGCATGATGTCACTCTTCTAGCACATGACATCACCCTTTTTAGGGTTTTATTATGTATTTGTGTATTTTGGCATATTGTTAGAGGAAAATTAAGGGGTCTACCCCACTTACATTATTTGATGACAAATTATGTGGACAAATTGTATTAGGGTGGATTCATATAAAGAGGCCACCCTCACATTTAATTTTATCATCATAACTTCCCACCATTTGTGAGAACACTTATGAAATTTTCACCCTCTAAGGGTTAATAACTCTTCTCCTCTTATGCGTTATGCTTGGAAGGTCAACTTATGGATGGTTTTTATTATTTTTTATGGGAATTTACGCAATTAGGGTTTTATCTCATGGTTTCCTGGATGAAGCAAGTGAATTTTCTGCAATTTATTCTTATGTTATTAATGCTTCATGGTAAATTTTTTATTTTATGTTAGACGTCTTGCTTGGTGAAACCATAAGAGAGGAACATAAGTGTTTCTTCCTCTCACAAGATTATTTTTGTCTAAAATTTGTGAAAGAGTCCTTGTTGGGGTTAGAACCCTAAATCCCTAAAGTGCTAGCACTTTAGGATTTTAGCCATAGACTTTTGATTTTGACCTAGTTGAAGCTATAAGAAGGGAGAAAATTTTGCAAGGGCCCAAATGTACTTGCACCCTATAAATCCTTCTCCTCAAGTTTCAAAGCATAAGGCCCAAATGTGCTTGCACCTTAGAGTTTGAATCCTAACTCTTGGTTGCAACTCGATCAAGTTTAAATCTTGGTTACATTTGTTGTTATAAAACTCCATAACCCTTAAAAGGAACTGATTTTAAAGAATTCCCATGTTGAACCATTTGAAAAACTCATTCTCTCAACTCTTTTAATCATTCTACTAACCTAAATAACACTAACATTGGCAAACTTGTTCAATAACTTGTTGTTGTTATACAAAGTTTGCTACATCCATCTAGATTACTTTCATTTGTTGCATACTCTATTGTAGAAGTGGCCTAACTCATTTAGAAATTACATTTAACATTTGGAAAATGTTCTAGTGGATGTATGCTAAATTTTAATGGTCAATTGTTGCATTTCTAATCATTTGTTGTTGTTATTGTTGTAAATTATTTACAGTTGCCATATCATTGTGTACTGCTGCAAATTTACAACAACCATTGCAACGTGTTTCGTCTAATGTCTTTAAGAGGTATTAAGTGCATGTTTGGACTTGGAAATAATCATATATATGTTGTAAAGTGTTATTGTTTCGGGAAAGTACTCAAACAACTTCATACCTATTCTACTACCTTGACCTATACCAATATTTCGGTGATCAAAAGAGGAGGTGGTAGGCTTGGTTAATATACTTGATACTTTGATCCCTTGAGATCACCAAGGAAGCCTCCCTTGTGGTGGACCTCTTCCATTACTAAAATGAGGCAAGTTCTTACTAAGGTGACAATGGTAGGATCTTCCATAGTTACGCAAGTTTTGGGATCTTTTATTGGGATTTGTATAAGTACAAATCATGCGATAATAGGTCACATAGAAATCTGCAAAGAAGAAATTTCAGGTATATAATTTCATTCTATTGATCATATTAATCTGTATCCTATTTGATTCAAGCAATTTTCAGTGCATTCCCAAACAAAAAAAAGGGTTTCATAGTTACCTTCTATATTGGAAGCCCTAGTTTACTTACTATTTTTCTTGGTTTCCCTTTCTCTATTTCACAAAGAGAAAAAAAAATTAAGAAAAATATTTGTATAGGATTTGTTTATTTATATATGGGATGTTTCTTATCCATTGCAATGGAACCACTCATTTCATTGGATCCCAAACAAGCCTTTCATTGTTTGGTTTTTCTCTAAAGACATATTGACGGTTAGCGGTATGCACTATACATAGACAAAGCACAAGTGTGTATTTTCATGTCAACGACACCGCTTAATTTAAATTAGAAATAATATTGTTTTAAAAACATTTTTTCCATTGGTGGTGCGCATTGTACATAGATAAGCATTGGGGCACATTGTCTTATAAAGAGCACCATTGAGTTTAAAATGGAAATAATATTGTTTTTATATGGAAACCACATGTCTTAAATTTGTTCATGGATCGACGATGTGTAATAAACAATACTTAGGTACTGATGCTTTTATTAATTTATAAAGCATAGAATGAATACAATAATTTGTAAAAAAAATTGCTCTCACAATGACATTGTTTTCATATACCAGTGCATATACATATGGTTGATGCACAAGTGTGTACAAAGTTACTGTATGCACTAGTATCTTATTTTGTAAAAAAAATACTCAATTTTTATATCTGATAATTCATAGCTTTTATTTTTTCATGGAGATTTGAAAATTCAAAGGGATGTCCAAAAAATTGTAGAAGGGAATGGTAAAAGAAATGAACATAATTGCATCACAAGAGAAGTCGTCCCAACAAAAATGTGTATCATGGGTATGTAATCATTCATTTATTCTTTTATGTACATCAAATTTAATTATCACGCGAAATACTAATTTTCAATTGTTTTGTTGCAGAAAATAAAATAAAATAGAACCCATTCAATGCATAATACAGGACGACGAGGAATAAAAGGGTTGATCACAAACTTTGTGAGTATTTACATTTTCAACCTTACTTAAGATTTCATGTTTGATGTTTATATTTAAATAATTAATTTACACTTGTCCATGAATTTCTTCTAATAGGTGCTAACATATAAAGAGGATCCAACCCATGAATTGATAGACATTAGGTTAATTCTAGGTTGTGAGTATACGTTGAAGTATGAAGGTTTAGTTGAACAATTTGTAAGTAGCCATGCTATTTAACTTTTCTTGTTTTATAATTAATGAAACAACAAGATCTTTTTATATTAATTATATCGATTGTACTTTGTCATGGCATATTAAACATGCAGGAAACAAAGTATGGAATGCATCCAACATAAAGGATTTTGAGAGAAGGCATGAAGCATAGCTTCGAAAGAATGTGTATTGTTTATGAAAGACTCACTACTTAAGTATGTTTATTTATTTATTTACGCAAACATGTATATTCTACTATATATATAAATGTAGATATACTTATTACACTTTATTTATATGTTTGTAGATGGAATATGAAGAGGCGGAACATAAAAAACAAGTCGATCAAGAAAACATTAGATTAAATAACCAAAGTACAATATCATCTACAAATGATCAAGAAATGAGACATGCACGTAGCTCGAGTGATGACAACAGTTCAAGTGATGAATGACAATCAATATAATTGAATTTTACTGCAACTTCTATGCTTTGGAATATTTTTCTCTAAAAATCAGAGATTTTGTTTAATGTACTCGACATATTGTCCCAATTGCATGAGGAAGTGTTACCAATAAGTGCAACAATTACATATTGCAATTTGATTATTGTGGACCTTTACATTGTCGCATTTTGTATGACAATGGGTCTCTTATTCATATATAATAAAATCGGTTTATTATTGTATTGCATTGTTAAATGTTGTAAAATGTTGCATTGTTAAATAATCAATATGTGGATGATTTACATTGTTACAAATAACAAAGGTGTGATTCATTGGATAACGCATTAATGAAATCATTATATCAAAATGAAATAACAAAAATATAAAACAATATTATTATAAAAAATGTTTGATTTTGAGATGATAAATTGAAAATTTGTAAAAAAAAAACTAATTAAAATATATACATATAAGTGCATTGTATTCTTATGAACTCACTAGACGGTGTGTGCCATAATATAGAAAGCGGTGTGTTTTGAGGAATCATCGGTGTGAACTATTGAGAAAAAGCATTGTTCCGTAAATGACATAACATAATCTTATATTTATCATTTCAAAATTTTGCAGTGCCCATGTTTACAATACACATCGGGGCTCTAAATATAATGTATGCACTGGTGACGTAAGTATAATATACGCATGAGGGCTCTAAATATAATGTACTCACCAGTGCTATAAGTATAATGTATGGACCGGGGCTCTAAATAAAATGCACACACCAGTTTTGTAAGTATAATATATGCATCGATGCTTAGTAAAAATAATGGCATCGATATCTCACCTCGAATATTCGAAATTTCCTTACCCTTTAGTGTGCATGGTAATATAGGCATTGATATGTACAAATTATACAAGCATTGTGGCACACACTAACATAAACTCAAAAGCATCGATGCTTCATATGCAAACAATGTGGAACCGATGCATAGACATTATAAGAGCATCGGTGTTGCATACAACAAAAAAGGTGAAACATGTGCATAAGAAATATAAGTGCATCAATGCCTTTTTGTTTTATGTACACACTAGGGAAAGTTGATTAAGAGAAGACTAGTGTGGTTTGACGATAAAAACACTAGAAAAAAAAACTCCTCTACAACCTTTGCCCGCCCAATTTTTTTTAGTTATATGGAACATCCATTAAAATCTCCACTTTGAAAAGTGAAGGTTGTGGCGGAGGTTTTTTTGAAAATTTTGTCAATCTTGTAACAGTAAAAATCTCTGCTACAGGGTATTTTCCTTGTAGTGAGCAGACTGATAGTACATAGGGCTGCAAGGATCTAGAGGGATTCAAGGATAGTTACATGGAGCACAAGAAGTTGAAATAAATGTGTACTAAAAAGCATACTACAAGTGATGCAGGATGCATATAGGAAAGCTAGAATACATATGCATTAATAGGCATGTTGATAGTGAATACTCAATGCATATCAAAGTGCATTAGTGCATATGGACATGTTTGAGAATACATATGGCATGCTTGTAGACTAAGAGTAGTATATTTTCATATATGCAACAATGATGTTATTATAATTGAATGTGGATAATGATGGATTATGTATCCAGGAAAAATGTTTATAGCATGGTTGAAGATGTTGATGATGTTTTTGTGGCATATGACAATCATCGACATGAAGACAAATGAACATGGTAAGAACGTTGATCAAGAGGTTGGTGAAGGGAGCCTGTGAGCTTCTACAAAATATTGGTTAATCAAGTAGCATCAAGTAATTTGATAACATACATGAATGTATGAATTTGGTTGTTTGTGATGCTTAAATGTTAAAAGGGATTTGAGATAAGAATTCCCTCAATCATAATTCAATATTTGAATTTTTGAGTATTACAAACATGAAATTCCATTGGATGTGGTAAAGGAAGAGGGCCTTGAATGTACATAATTTATTTAATACTTGAATGCATTCATATAGAGTTTAGTGGTATGTTATGTTGGTTATGAGATCATAATAAAGTTAGGCCAGGAGATATATTCATGTTATAGAAATGGATTCCAATAGAGCTAGCCATGTGTGATGCCATGGTGTGGTTGGATATGGATGGGCTATAGCACTACACAATTTATCAATGGTCTCCCTAATTACAATCGATGTTTTCACTACAACCATTTTGCCAACACTGAAGAACACTAAAAAATTAGATTCCTAGTGTTGTGTATGGATCTAAGAGGAAGGTATCCAAATGATCAAATGATTAATACATAAGAGCCAAGGTGATGTGTTGAGGCATTGGCTATACCTTCCAACTCACCATGGTGGAATACATGACATAGGTATGTGGTATTCTTGAGTCAATGTAAGGATGCATTGTGTAGATGCGGCCATGGCTATTGGCACATTAGTTTATTGGTAATGTTTTATTACATTATGAAAAGATTGGTGTGCTAGATAATTCATATACAAGAAATGATAGTTGAATTCCATTTAATATGGTTAATAATTGGAAGTCATTGAATTGCTAATATAGTATAATTATGGGATCACTTCATTGGTTGTTGCAAATGTTACAATAAAAGAATGATGTGCATGAATATTGACAGTTTTTTTGGTTGATTGAAAGATAATATGGATTGCGGGTAGAAGGGTTTTAGATATGGTAATGGTGTAAGTCCATAATGGAGACTGATACTTGTTGTTGCAAGAGCCAAACATTATGATAGGGATATCATGCTTGGGAAATTTTATTTCCTTGTGAAATAGATTTGAATTATGAATGGAATTGCTACGATGATATCGCATGATACTTGCATGTATTTGATACATATGAGATGATAGTTATTGAAGCTGGAAATATTGGGAAGAAGGTTATTGTTATGACATTGGAACCCTATAATTACCATAGGTTACAGACCGGTAGTGGAAGTCTAGTAGTAAGTCGATGCTCTCCTTGCACGTGAACACCTTGGAAAATGATGGATCACCTGATGGGATTGTGTAGTAGTGAAGGGTATTCCTAAGAATGGAGGGTGAATATAGTAATGAAGAGGAAACTTAGGGATCATTATGGCATGGTGGTTGGAATCATGAGGCTTTGGATGAAAGGACAATGAGCTGAATTATGGCCCATGGAAACTTTGTGAAGTTCAGGATAGTCATACAGATAAGTGTTGGTTTATGATTACAAACTTATTTTTTAATATATGGATTACATTTGGAGTTCAAAACTCTTTTGAATACAATAATTGATGTATGATAATGGCTATAACATGTATATGTTCTTGATAGATTCTATAAGAACAGTTGAAGAGAAAAGACATAAGTGGGTACTGAGAAAGAAGAGCACTAGAAGGAAATGGAGATCAAGGACAAAGGCATGGAATGAGTAAATTCTAACGGGCTTGTTACAAATCAAAAGAAATGAAGTGGGAGTTGGAATATGTGATGCAAAATTCACACCTACAACTATTTTTGAAAGCTTGGAGACTCCATTATTGAAGCTGGAGTTCCTGGAGCCACAAATTGAAGACTTCATTTCCAACATGTGTCAGAGTCCTGGAAGGGGAGTGGGATAGCCCAGGGGATTGTGGTGCATAGAGTTGTAGGATAATTACTGATGTAGGAGCATCACCTTCAAAGTCAAAGATGCCAGCATGGAGGCAAAGATATGACATCTCAGCATGACAGAGTTTCAGATCAACATTTAACTCAGACGTAAATCAAGTTGTTGAGATATTTTTGAAAGCAACATTTTTAAATATGTCGTGTTTGTAAAGTCGTATAGGACTGTAAGGGATTGTAGATATGGAGTGTTGACTCTTATCTAGTAATAAATGTTAGTTAATGTAATAGGAAAAAGTAGGTAACTGCTATGACTTGATAGGATAGGTTGCAGACAGGACGAGAGAAATCGTGGAGCCAGTCCTTAGATAGTTTGTTGTTACATTGTAAAATTACTATGAGATAGGAAGATAGAGATGAGTAGAGAGGAATAGAGTAGAAGAAAGATGCAGTGAAGAACTGTAATATTATGTAATTTGCTTCATGAATGAATAGAACAAAAAAAAAATCCCAAATCTTGGACCGTGTTCATTTTAAATGTGTAATTGAATGAATGTTGCATTTTGTGTATGTCGTTTATTTCATTTCATTCATGTATGATTGCTAGAGAAGTTGATAATATGAGTTCGTGAAGAAACTGGATAAGTTTTAATTGTTTCTCTTCTGAAACTCGTATGCAAGGTGTGCATCTCGAATGCAAGGAGTGTGTCAACTGAGTCTTAGATTGACTCGGAAAGAGTTTAGAGAGAGACAACAGAGGAAACTTAGACCAAGTGCAATGAGTGCACAACATCAAGAAGTGACCAAGTGTCGAAGAACCAGAACAGAGGAACGCCAAGAGGGCGAGAAGAATTTATTTTCAATAAATCCTTCAAATTAAGTTATCAAAATCCTTGAATGAAAGGAGTTTGTGGGAAGTCGAAATACTTTAAGGATCAATATTAGAAGGGATAGCACTTTTCATAAGTGTTGATGAGATCCAAGAGTCAGACTCGTAGGAAGAAAAAATGTCGAAACCTTTGAAGACTGGTAAATCTTCTAAGTCAGAAGAAATCAGAAGCTCAGGAGGAGGAGCGACAATGGTCATTGGATCACAGTGCAAAGGATCAATAGTCGTATGATCAGAGCAAGGTGCACGATCCTTAGCGCTTCACACATGCAGGAGAGAGAACTTACCAAGGTTTGAGAATTGAGATTTCCGAAGTCCGGAGAGTCGAAGTAAAATCTCAATCATCGGATCGACCAATTGAATCTGAACCATCAGATACCATGAGTTCAGGAGGAGGAAAGTCTGAGACTTGAGACTCCCGAAGCATGAAAATCCATAGAGATGAAGCAAATCTCAAACGTCGAAAAGTTTCGAAGTAATTCATAGTCGTCAGATCAAGAGGAGATGTGGTGTGAATCTGTGGACTCTAGGTAAATTCCTGAAATAATTCATAGTCGTCACATAAAGAGGAGACATGGAATAGATCCATGCACTTTAGGTAAATACCCGAAGTAATCCTCTATCATTAGATCAAGTGGACACACGTCAGTGGATTATATACTTCCGATAAAATCCATTGGGAAAAAGGGTGAAGTTTGATATTTGAGATCTCAGACGTATGAAGACCCGAAGGAGATCTCGACCATTGATTGAGAAGAGAGCCACAAGACCGTTGATATATTTTAAAGTTCAAACACCCAAATTAGAAGCAGGGTCATTGATTTAGGAGTATAGGTGTCTGCAGATCGTCAACTCCGGAAGATTGACATACAGAGGAAAGGGTTTGAGACTTGAAAAGTCCGAAGTCTAGAATCGCAAAAGAGATCACATCTGTTGATTCAGGAGGGGTATATCTGGTCCGTGGATTTGAAATGGGTAGATCTGAACTGTCAGTTCAAAAAGTACCTTCAAGATCAAGAGATCGATGGTCCCGTAACATTTCAAGGACAAGAGTTGCGTGAACTTTAAAATGTTGAGGGCGGGCCGAAATCCAGATCATGGTTTTAGAAAGAGGACACATGGAAGCTCGAGGAGAATTGTGGGCCAAAAATTAGTTTGATTTCAAACCACCTTTGGTCGTGCTCAAAATCACGTGGTCACGAGAGGCCATCTCCCAAGGTCACATCAAGAAGGGCTTATCAGAAAAAGGATCTAACGCTCAATACTCTGAGATTTCACAGGAGAGCGAGAGGGAAGGTTGTAGGTGCTATTAGACCTGCACCAGGGAGTCTAAAGGGCATGTGTTTAGATACAGAAGGATACCATTAAGGTTCCAGAGGGTCATTTGACTCAAGAATTAGGATCCTTGACCGATAGGTTGTGTAGCCCTATAAGGGAGTAGGGGGGCTGCATCAGGTGGTATTAGAGTTGATATTGAGTTTGTTTGTAGACATCAGACAAAGGAGAAAGGAGGTAGAGCAAATGCAGAAATGGAAGAAGAAATGAGGCTACTTTGAATGAGGCTCAATGCCATGGAAACAATGTAGAGGAGAGCACCATATGCTGGAGATATCAGTGAATCTAAGAGCGAAGAGATAGAGGTCAAATAAAATGTAGCAGAGGATGTTGCACAATATCACTTATTGAAATTTGTTTCAAGAATAGGGGTCAGTGCAAGAATAGAGGTACCAATGTATGAAGGCAATTTGGAAATAAAAGAATTGTTATATTGGGTACGTACTATGGAAAAATACTTTGATTATGAAGTTATCAAAGAAGAAAAGATGGTGAAGCATGCAGTGACAATACTGAAAGGTCATGCAACACTATGGTGGGATGAACTGCAAGCCGAATGTAGGAGCAAAGGTAAGCAGAAAATTAAAAGCTGGGATAGGATGGTAGCCAAGCTGAAGGAAAAATTTATCCCAGAGGATTACCAAATCAATTTGTTCATGATATTGCAAAACCTGAGACATAAAATCTTATCAGGGAAGGAGTACATTGAATAATTTTATAGACTAAACATCAAGGCTGGACAGAAGGAGAATGAAGATGAGAAAATAGACAGATATATCAATGGGATGAGATATGAAATACAAGAGGAGATCATCATGATGTCTGTTAGTAAAGTTGAGGATGCTTATCAATCAACCTTGAAATATGAAGAGAAATTGGCCAGGAAACAAAGCCAACGAAACAGAGGAGGAAATTCAAGCAGAGGTAAGGGAACCAACCGAGAGAAGTTACAGAAGGCGAAGCATGAAGCTGGAAAACAACATAGTCACCCTGAGAAAGGTGGAATTTATAAAGAAGGACAACATGGAGGAAGAATCTCTTTTTCCAGAGGAAGAGGAAGAGCCAGAAGAGGTGAAGTTAAACGTTACACTTGTGGAAAATCAGGGCACAAGTCTTGGGAATGTCCCGAGAGAAAGAAAGAAGGAGGAGGTGAAACACACATTGCTGAAGCACAGAAGAATGTGGAATCAAAAGCAACAGAAGGAGGAAATAACCTCATGATGAGGAAGATTATTCTTAAACCAGAGAAGGAGGTGGAGGAACTAGTCCAGTGAACAAGTCTGTTCAAAACTGCTTACAAGACGAAAGACAGAGTTAGCAAGGTGATCATAGACAGTGGGAGAATTGACAATATAGTATCCACAGATATGGTGGAGAAGCTGGAGTTGAAGACAAATGCACATCCAAACCCATACAAGGTATCATGGTTGCAGAAAGGACATCAGGTAATGGTAATTCAACATTTCCAAGTTGAATTTAAAATAGGAGGTTATAGGGATGAACTATTATGTGATGTAATTCCTATGGATGTTTGTCATATTTTATTGGGGAGACCATGACAGTTTGACTGAAAAGTTATTCATGATGGGAGAAAGAATACTTATACCCTAGAAAATAATGGTAGGGCACATATGTTGTTACCAATAGAAGACAAAGAGAAAAAGAGGGAAGCTAGTTCAAGTATAATTCTCATGAGTGGGAAGGAACTTTTGAATGAAGTTAAGAAGTAGGAAGAAATGCACCTTGTTGTAGTGAGGAAGCCTAGAGTTATCCTTACAAATACTTTTGTGGAATACTTGCCTGAAGAAATCCAGGAACTGTTAGAAAAC
>ML851654.1:0-30922 GCA_009831015.1 Picea engelmannii
ATGAAGAGTATACAAAACCTGACTTGGAAAGTTAAAGCAAAGATATCACAAGAACAATCTTCAGTAGAATTCTTCTTTCATAAGCCAACCTAACTTTTCCCATGAGATATCCCTCCTTATATAGAGTGAAGAGGGATGGATGAAGAAATTAGGATGATCTGTAACACACCCAGGGTGGGGACTCAAATTTTCTCTCTTCTTAGGGAAATCAATACTCTCATTCGGGGTCTCTATTCCATTCTTATCACTCTTCGAGAGCTTTCCATCCACGATCTTCATGCTCCTAAATGAGCTCAGAGATGGAAGATATCCTCTCCCAAGTTCTTCAGGTTCTTTCATCCCCCTATACTTGCATATGACTGTGGGCTATGACCAGACACCAAGACAACAGGTGTCAAGACGACTGCCACACAAATCCTCCAGAGTGGCAAACCTTTGAAGTTCATGATCCGACATCGTGTGTCCTCAGGGATTTCGATGGCCCTGGTTTACTTCAAGAGTTTAAAAAATTCCTATACCTTTTTCCTCTAAAGTAATCCATACCTGGAGTTACAGATCGAGCGCCACGTGTCCCTCATGATCGACGATTATGATCTTCTTCGGGACTTCAGCATTCGTGAGTTCTTAGCACTCCAATTGTTTTTCTCCCTGAGTGTTTTCTTTCGAAGTTAAGGATTGTGCACCATGCATCCCTCTCATTCAATGGTGGGGATCCACTTCGGGCATCCCTCTACTCCGCATTTCTTTCTCCCCACTTTTGAAGTACGTGATATCCTGATGCGTGTCTCCCGCAGATCAACGACTATAAATTACTTCACATCTTCAGGCTTTGGGAGTTTCAAACTCTCCCCACTCGCTTTCTACCGAAGTGATTTCACCCGAAGTCAATGATCTTTCAACACGTGTCTCTCTCAAATTGACGGTCATGATTTACTTCGAGAGTTCTCAACTCACATGACCCCACTTTCCTCTGAAGTGGATATCTCCCAAAATGGAAGATATGTTGACACCTTTCCTCAGCTGACAGATGGATTAGATGAACTCCAGCTCTCTGACCTTAAGTATTTCTTGTTCAACACATCGCCTTTTCTCCCGAACTGATTTCACCCGAAGCACAGGATCTGACGAAATCTGTCCCTTTGTCTTGAACCACTCAGATATGCTTAAGAGCTTCAGCTCTTAAATTTCGTTCAAGGGTCCTTTGGATCCTAGTGTGTGCCACTTTGAGAGTGACACCTGGAAACCTCATCACTCAACACATCGGCTCCCATAGGATTGCAATGTTGATACTTGCATCCCCACGATCGAATGGTCATGAGGGATCCCGAAGGATCCTTAGATCGATGTTCCACATCAAATTCAGGACTTCAAGGGTTTTGGTGCTACCAAACCTCTATCCTCCCAAAGTCATCAACGCAGACTAACTATAAGATAGATCTTATGGTCAAAATAGTTCTCAAGCATCCTCAGACCTACGACCTAGATTAACTTTGGGATTTTGGGGGCTTTCACCTCCTGTGCAACGAATATGCTCAATTCGCCAGATCCGTGAATTTCAAAGGGTTCTAAGGGTTAACACCCGTATTCTTTCTCCAAATCCGATGATCATGAATAAATTTGGCTTCTCCCGAACTAATATCATCCATTTGTATTTCAAACGAAATGATCTCTCCTTTAGGGGCTTGAAACTCTCTATTCTACTTGAGTTCTATCAGCTCCTTAAATAATTAAGTATTTTGCACTAATTTTCCTAAACTCAACACTTAGAGAAATCCTCCACGCACCTCTTACACTCATATATTAACTCTAGAACTTAAGGGTTATCGGTCTCTTCCCACCTCACAGAGAGCTTGTGCATATGTGCACTATCCCTCCTGAGATTTAACATATTCCTTCCTCCAAGGAACTCAAAATGACTAGGAGTGTCGACATGCACATGTGAAACTGTGCCCAAGGTCGACAAACTCACAGTTCTTTGCTCTAGTTTAAACCACCACAGGGTTCAAGCAATTATGAGTACAAGTCATGTCTGAACCATAAAATTTCTTACTTTCCTAAATACACAATCAAGAAGAAATAAAATGGATACAATATAACCATTAAGCAGACATGCACATCCCTAAAGCATTCACAGGATATCCAACTTTAATCTACAGTTACAGTCCAATTACACAGGATATGAAAATACTTATCTATTATAGGTGGTAGCCAACTAACTAACAATGGGTTTTTTCCTCTCAACCCAACCATATGCTCAGAGGCATTCATTCATAGCACTCTGGCCACCCCCGTGCCAAGCCATGATATCAACAGGGAACTCTTGCAGTTTCTCAAGGATTATTTCTTGGTTTGAGCTTCTGCTCGGGTTTTGTTCTCTGCAAAAATTAAGAGATCTCTTTCTCTATCATGGCCTTGGCGAGGTTTATTAGATTCTCACTCAACACCAAGATCGTGGCCTTCTATTCATAATCCTCTGGAGAGATCTGTGTTCTCTCCTCTTTGTCTATATCTTTTTCCTTGTCTCTATTTTTTCTATATATTTTCCCAGGATGGTTCTCAACCCATCCTGTTCCTTCTGTCAGAATGGAACTTGGGTCAGCTTGGTCTGGCAGACCCTGCAGTACTTTGGGATGAAGTTCTTCAGTCAAACCATGTTTCCATTCATGGGGGTGGTTAATTTCTCAACCACCAATCCTTTTTCATTAACTCATTTCTCTCCTTGGGATCCAAAGAGGCTCATTATCTTGACAAAGGGAGTTTGGTTCATTTTAACTAATTGACCCTCTCTACAATATCCTCACTCTCTCCTCTAGTGATATCATGTCCAGTACTTCGAGGCTTCACCCCCACAGTCAATCATTGGCAGTTTAAACCATAATACACTTATATTGTTCCCATGCCACAACATGGTAATTATAATTAACAAATAATTACAAGGTGGGGGAAACAGGGGTGTTACAATTCCCTCCCCCTTAAATGGAACACTGACCTCGGTGTTATTTCTTAGAAACACCTGAGATGCCTTTCTTATTCAGCCACTTCAGAAATCTTGACCTTCTTCCTCAGTCCGGTCCTTTTTCAGACTCTTAATATTCATCACATGCCTTCAATAATTGTTAGACAACAAGCACATTAATCATAATCTCATGTGAAAATATTTTTACTGTTGCATAAAATTTGTAGGAAAAATTCATAATCTAGCACAATACTTATTTGCACAGTTTGTGGATTTGTGTCCACATGGCTGTATTGTTATCCAGACTTACTATTTTTCCTTGACATACCCATTCTGTGCATGATCCCAATATTTTACAAGAACTATCAGAGTCTCCTCTTCCTTGTAGTCACTCACCCTCTAGGCCCAGGCTTAGGTATCCCCTTCTCTGTTATACAGTTCTTCGAGCGATCCATCTTTCCTTGCCAAGGGTTTCTCGCAGAAGAATATCTATCCATCGTTTGAATGATCCCAATCAATAATTTACAAGAACTATCAAAGTATCCTCTTCCTTCCAGACACTCACCCTCCAGGCCCAGGCTCAGTCATCCCCTTCTCTGCTATACAGTTCCTCGGGTGATCCATCTTTCTTTTCCAAGGTTTTATCACATAGGAATAATTCTAGATACTTTATCGAGCCTTATAGTCAAGGTGTCCCTCGGACTTTCTCTGTCGAGGCATCCCTCTGGCTTGTGTTACCTCAACACAACATATTCTAGGAAATCATGGATTACCATGGGGTTCTCACGGCTCAGCAGTAGCCATTTTTCATGCTTTTACATCTTGACAACCTTCATCTGTCCTTTCTAGACAAATTTTTTCTTCTCACCTGTATCACAGGCATAGAAAAATTCATGAGACATCATCATAAATTTTAAATTCAAAATTTTCTTGTAAATCTGTCATCCACAGATTTCCAAATTCCACACTTTGTTTTCATATTTGTTCCGCACAGGAACCAAATTCATAATTATGGGACTTTCCTTCCCATAGTAGTTTGGCTTAGCAAGCAAATGGTCTTCCTTATGGGCTTACAATGCTACCATATCCAAGACCCCTTTGTTTCCTGCACTTTCAACTTCAATCATCCAAACAAATTGTTAGTTTCCCATGCACATATATTTTCATTGCACCTTTATAATGTCATCACAAACAATTCTTAAATTGTGCATGCTAATAGTCAAATCACTTTTATCTATTCGATGATACAAGAAAAAGGAAATTCCATTCCTTACACATGCATCAGTTTAGTATGTCAACTTTTCAAAATGAAATTTAGATACCAATTGACTTTAATGAATGTGTCAACATTCGTGGCCACATTCATACCCAATGCACCCTTGCATCGATTTCAGGTTAGGCACTCTTTCCAAGGTGTGTTTGAATTCAACCAACTTATTACCATATGGACTCTTTGTCCATATTTATTATTTTAGCAGAACCATATTTTCTACTCTGAATCGATCACAACCCTAATATCATCATTCATGAAACTCGAGGTTTCAAATGAATTGCTTTAAGCATTCCTTTGACATCCATATAATTTACTCAAAAATTTTGGAAGGTCCTCGTTCCTCAATTGAGGGTTCATTGTCTTCCCTTCATGCAAACATGCAATTCCTCGAAGAGATTCCATGCAATGTTCTAGCTATGAGCACCTTTATTCCCATAGAACCAGTCCTCACGACCACAATGTAACGTCCCCAACCACCAACAGGTCGGGCAACGCCACTACTCGTACACTTCACTTAGCTCTAATACCAATTTTTAACGTCCCCAGCCACCAACAGGTCGGGAAATGTCACAGAGGAACACACACACACACACACACACACACACAGATATATATATATATATATATATATAACATGCATTTCTAATGAATTTAAAACAAATAACATAGAATTACTGCTACCATACAGACTCAAATATTGACTGTAATTCCTACATGCACCGGAACACATGATAACATTTCAAGAATCATAGAGATGCATAACATACATAATTAAGAACGGAAATGATACTTATCTTTTAACTGGAGAAAAAACCACCAACTACATGCAGACCTTCCACGAACCTTGTTACACATTATTTTGGTCACCCCAGTGATCACCTGACAACATGTGCTAATGTTCCTTGAAAATATTAAAAGAAGACTTTCTCCATGGGAAAAGTGATTTTCTTTCAGTAGAAATTTTAATCCAAATTATGTATTGCCTAGATTATCCTCATCTAACAATTATATGCCACTGTTAAATACATAATCGCTTCTACAAATATTCTTGCGAAATTTAAAACACGATCGCCAATTGAAATATCAAGAAGAAAGATCAATCACATATAACACAGATATTTTACCAGGAAAGCATAAAGATAAAAACCCCACTATCATATATTATGTATATTTCATGGATCATGAAACAATATCATACAAAACTCTAATCCAAGATCTCTCGGTAAAATACAATCATCTCACACTGTCATACAAATATCAACAAATACATGTGCCAATTCTCTGCCTCCAAACATCCTGCCTCCTCTGTGCAATCCCTACAATGGAAAAACCTAAAAATGATTCGAATTGCTCTTTCCTAGGCTACGTATTTCTCATGGGCATAACCACTGTGTGTGTGATTGCATGAATGCACTTCACTCAAATTACAACTGATAGCCAAACTGTCCCTTTCACCTGTTATCTCAACTGGGTCTCCACTGGATCTGACATGCATGTAGTTAACAGTGGTAAATCTTCAGTTGCATGTGAGATCACTGATTGTGAATTAATTAATAATTAATTCATTGAACTCTCACTAGTGTAAGTTCAGTTATAACTAGTACAACTGAGCTTAACTCACTTAACTAAGTTAAAATACTTTACAACTCACATAACTACATGTATAACTTTGTTACAACTTAAAATCACTTAGTTACAACTAATTCGACTTCCATGTCCCACCAGTCAACCTTTGAACTCAAATTTCCTATAGCTAACTGATTTTCCATTTCAGTTAACTATTTCAAGTAATTATGAGATAATAGATTAATATTTATTGTCCAAATTATTTAAGGGAAAAATAAATTAGACACACATTTCTTGTTGACTTTTCAACACTCCCTCTCAACAAGAAAGGGATTATCCTTCACCTCAATCCCATCTCTATGGTATTCAAATTTGCTCCTTGTGA
The DNA here is from genome assembly GCA_009831015.1 of Picea engelmannii. Classification (NCBI taxonomy): domain Eukaryota; kingdom Viridiplantae; phylum Streptophyta; class Pinopsida; order Pinales; family Pinaceae; genus Picea; species Picea engelmannii. Next base: position 6,181 of record ML851654.1, read on the forward strand.
GTGCCTTCGTTAGAATGTCTACATCATGTTCTTCAGTAGGAATGTACTGAAGCAACATGATCTTCCTCTACACACAATATCTGATACGATGATACCGAATATCTATATGCTTATATCTATCATGAAACATAGAATTAATCAATATTTTAATGCAACTCTAATTATCACAATGAATCGTTGTCGAATCTAAATGAGAACCAAACAAACCAACCAAGATCTTTCTCATCTAGATAACCTCACATGCAGCTTGACTTGCTGCCATGTATTCTGCTTCCACTGAAATGAGTGCCACAGATATATGTTTCATGTTGTACCAAGAAACAACTGTAGAAATAATACAAAATATCCCCCCTGATGTGCTCTTTCTGTTTGTTGGGTTGCCCGCCCAATCTACATCCATGAAGCCATGCAACTTCACCTCATCCTTCTGTCTATACCATAATCCATACTCTGATGTGCCCCTCGGGTATCTTAGGACATGCTTGCCTTCCTTCCAAAAGAACTTGGTAGGCTTAACCATCACTTGACTTAGTTGGTTAGCCACATATAAAATGTTTGGTCTCATGTTCACTAGATACATTAGTGAAGCCATTAACTGTCAATAGACAATATCATCCACTACCTCTCCATAAGTAGCATCCTCTTTCCTCCAGTTTCCTGGAAGAGGAGTATCCATGGGTTTGCATCCCTCCATGTGAAACTTACCTAGTATCTCCCTTGCATACTTGCCTTGAGACACAAAAAATTCACCATCTCGCTGCCATATTTCCAATCTAAGGAAATAATGAAGGAGGCCCATATCCTTCATTTCGAACTCCTTTGCAACGTCATCCTTGCATGAGTGCATCCTCATCATCAGACAATATTAAATCATCAACATAAAGAACAATGATTAAAATCTTACCCTTGTAGATCCATATCGAACCTACCACTGATTTGTCGGTTGGTCTTGGGACAATTTCCCATGCACTGTTTTTGATAATGGAGTCATACTCCTCCACCATTGCATCAACCCAAGTGGGATCCTTCACTTCTTCCTGAAAGGAATATGGTTCAATCACAATAAATTTTCTCATGAGAGCCATGTATCTAGTAAATCGATTAGGAGACTGTCTTTGTCTGAGTTGTGAAGTAGGGGCTCCTACATTCTGTGCAACATCTAGTCTCAATATATCATCTTCCATGGTGCACTTTTTGCCATTTTTTATGGATGGCTCTGCATGAGTGGATTCCTCCACTCCATGAACCTCCTCATGTGGTTGATCCACATCTTGAGACTCATCTTTGGGAACCAATAGTTCCTCCTCTGCATGAAAGTCTAACTCTCCCTCTCAAGCGACAACTGCATGTCTTTCCCCTCATCGAATTTTATATCCCATCACATAACAATCATCTTACTTTTAGGAAAATACACATGATAATTATGGGTTGTTTCTGTGTACCCCACAAATATCTCAACTTCAGTAGTCGGTTCCAGCTTCTTCCTAGCATCCTTGGTCACATGCACATAAACAAATGAGCCAAAAATCTTAAAATGTGAAACATTAGGTTTCTTACTAGTGAAATATTCTTCAGGTGTACTCATGCCAAGTACTCTATGAGGAAAATGGTTTTGCACATAAACTGTAGTGTTTCATGATTCCACCCATAGATGCATTGGTAGGCCTTAATCATGCAACATCGCTCGTGCAACACCCACAATTGTTTTGTTATTCCTCTCCGTGATCCCATTTTGTTGTGGGTTATGAGGCGCTATGAGTTCTCTTTGAATTCCTTCTTTGCTACAGAAGTATTTGAATTCGTTAGAGATTTACTCTCCACCATTATCTCTCCTCAGAGCCTTCGCTTGATTCCTCGACTCTTTCTCCACCAATGCTTTAAACTCATGGAACTTTGAGAATGTTTGATCCTTCTTCTACATGAAGAAGATCCATCATTTACGAGAAAAGTCATAAAAAAAATAACATTATAATTATGTTTTGTTTTTGAAGCAACTGAGAATGGTCCACACACATCTGTGTGAAATCTCTCCAATCACCGAGGCATAGTTCTCCTTTTCATGAAAGTTGGACTTTACATACTTCCCCATGGTGAAAACCTTGCAATGATCTAACTGAACAAGTGTTCCCATTGGAAGTCCAGTAGATATTTGTTGCATGATTTTCAAGGCTCCATGATGAAGATGGCCTAATAGTCTGTTCCATAATTCACCCTCATCCCAACTCACCACTTTTTCTGACTTGACCATCATGGAAGCCCAACCATATACCTCCAACTTGTAGATATTCTTAACTCAAATCCCTATCTTCTTGACTTGACCCGTTGTTTTATGTTGCAGGAAATATTTTTCATCACTGAAAATAACATCATAGCCTATGTCCTCCAACATTGTGACTGAGACCAAGTTTTTCTTCAGACCTGGAACATGCATAACATTTTTCGATTGAAATGGTTTACCTGACTCCCTCCAAAAGATAATGGTACCAATGCTAGTCGCACTGTATCATCCATCGCCGCCCATCTCTACATGCATTTTGAGATCTCTCTCCTCCAAGTCACTGAAAAACTCCTTATCTCTCATCGTGTGGAAGGAAGAACCATTATCCAAATACCACACCAATCCTAATGCACTTAAATTCATGCATGTGATCAAAGAGAAGTCAAGTTCAAATTGTGAGGCAAGGGCCTCACCAACTGCATCTCCAACAACCTTCTTGTTCTTCTTCTTCTGTGGACATTTAGTAGCAAGATGCCCATGTTCGTGACAATGAAAACACTTCACTTTGGACAAATCCAGCTTCTTGCCTTTAGACTCATATTTTGAATGGAATTTATTCCCCTTCCCTTTCCTTGCCTTGGTAGACAAAGAACAATCCTCTTCATCATCATGCTTTGATGAAGAGCCATCTCTGGTGTTCCGCCTGAACTCCTCCTGCACTAGATCCGACCATAGTCATTCCCAATCTCACAATTTGTCCCTTCCATTGACAGAGTCTTGATAAGTCCTAGGAGAGCCAAGCTCACCAAATCATCATCAATGACTATTATTCCCACACTCCCCAGCTCATCCCAACATTGGACAAACTTCATGAGATATTTTGGAATGAAGTCGCCCTTCTCCATCTTGATCTTTTTGAGTTTATCTTTGAGCACCAATTTGCTATGGTCATTGTTGTTTTGGAATAGATCTGTCAAAGTCTTCCACATTTCATGTGGTGTGGATTTCCCATGGAGAATTGAGACAATGTGGTGTCGTACTCCCTCCAACAGAATCATCCTCGCCTTTTCCACTTTCTTTTTCCATGCATTAAGATTTGTAGCGTCTACAACATCTGGCTTAGGAACATCTTTATCAATGAATTCCTTCAAGCCATTGTCTTTGAGTACTGCCTCCATCCTGTCCTTCCAAGCATTGTATTTCAATCTTCCCTCAAGTGCATACTCCAACCTCAATCCATTGAAATCCATTTCGATCTTGAATTAGCTATAGAACCAAGAAAGCCTTTCTGAAAAATCGAATTTTATCCAATCACAAACTCAGCTTCTACAATCTCATGTGCTCTGATACCATGTAGAAATTTTAATAAAAATTATGTGTTTCCTAGATTCTCCTGATCTAAAAATTATATGCCACTGTTAAATATAGAATCACTTCTACAAATATTCTTGCGGAATTTAAAACACAATCGCCAATTGTAATATCAAGAAGAAAGATCAATCGCACATAACATAGATGTTTTACCGGTAAAGCATAAAGATAAAAACCCCACTATCATATATTATGTATATTTCATGGATCATGAAACAATATCATGCAAAACTCTAATACAAGATCTCTCAGTACAATACAATCGTCTCACACTGTCATACAAAAATCAACAAATACATGTGCCAATTCTCTGCCTCCAGACAACCTGCCTCCTCTGCGTAATCCCTACAATGGAAAACCTGCAAATGATTCAAATTCCTCTTGCCTAGGTTGTTCATTTCTCATGGGAATATCCACTATGTGTGTGATTTCATGAGTTCACTTCACTCAAATCACAAAAGATAGACAAAATGTCCCTTTCACCTATTATCTCAACTGGGTCTCCACTGGATCTGACATGCATGTAGTTAACAGTGGTAAATCTTTAGTTGCATGTGAGATCATTGATTGTGAATTAATTAATAATTAATTCACTGAACTCTCACTAATGTAAGTTCAGTTACAACTAGTACAACTGAGGTTAACTCACTTAACTGAGTTAAACTACTTTACAACTGACATAACTACACTAATAACTCTGTTACAACTTCAAGTCACTTAGTTACAACTTCAAGTAACTTAGTTACAACTAATTTGACTTCCATGTCCCACCAGTCAACCTTTGAACTCGAATTTATTATAGCTAACTGATTTTCCCTTTCAGTTAACTATTTCAAGTAATTATGAGATAATAGATTAATATTTATTGTCTAATTTATTTAAGGGAAAAATAAATTAGACACACATTTCTTTTTGACTTTTCAACACTTACCTCTCTAAAAAAAACATGTCAAGGAAGGTCGTCGCACCCTTCTATATGCATGGGGTGCGATGATGCCTGATCGTCGCACTCTGACCTAAACCTGGACTATGACGTCGTCACATTTTTCTTGTGCATAGGGTGAGACAATGCTTAAATCATGAGAAAATTCAAAGTTCATGAATGTTCTAGAAGGGAATATTCTAGAATATGAGGTGGTCTTAGATTGGTTTGGATCTTACTCACTTCTCTGATTTGGTGGGATCATCCTAACCTCCTCATCTATATCTCTTTCACACTATATAAAGAGATACCTCTCATGGAAAAGGTTAACTTTGAATAGGCTAAGATGTGTATGGAGAGTTCTACTTCAGATTATGCTTGAGAGCTTTGCTTTAGTTCTTCAAGACAGATTCTGGATCTTCTTCATTCAAGGCATTGGAGCAATGGTGTGTGTGTTGAAGGAAAGAGCCATCGAAAGGGGACCTTGCAACATCAAGGCATAGGTTGTATTCTCCGCTTTATATTCACTTAATACAACAATACATGTGTTCCCTATATAAGCATCTTGTATTCTATTGTATAATTCCTTGATCATATACATAGACTTCATTAGAATACATGTATCCTTGTTTTCCCTCTTTGTTGGTTTGTGATTCTTTGACATGATTATTATTATGCCAACTCAAGGAAGGATCTACAAGGATGACACTAGCGAGGATCAAGCATTGTTTAAAAGATATGTCACTTCTACCTCATTAAACTAGTTTATATGATGATGACGTTTAAGGTGAAGTGTGTATTCTGTTCTATTTTGTTCTAGTTGCCTATGGAAGTTAGGGAGATCTGTTTGTGTCCACACTTACCAATTATTCCGATAAAAAAATTGGCAACCATACTAGGGATACAACTTTCTTTTTGTTTTTTTCCTCTTATTTTATTTTATCCTGCCTTCTTTTGGTCAAATTAATTCTCTGAGTTTGTGGGTGATCCAGCTAGACTCCCTGGGTCTGAAATTTTAGTACGATTTTTGTTTTTCCATCCATTTTCCTTTAGTTACAGATATTTTCACACTGTACTAAATAGACAGACCACGACAATCCTATGACTTCGCACCCTACTAGTGTAGACCAGTTCGACGACGTCGCACTATGTTAGTAACATTTCTTGTCCGGGGCACAAGAGTATTCAAGTCTGCAAGTTGCACGAGGAGCGCCCAAGTGCAGTGCATAGAAGAAGTCTTGTTCGGACTTAAAATCAAGCGAGTGGGCAAAATTATAGTGTCAGTGGTCCTGATCCATCGATATGAGTAGATCAACGATTGGCGGGAAGTCGCAGATAGAGAATATGCGTCAAGGATAGCGTAATGGATAGCGCCCACATCATGTGCAGGCATGGATGGCAGTTGTTCATCCAAAGGACACGTGGCACGAGATCTGGTCACATCAGCTTTTCGACAGTCGCGAGTTCAAAGGGTGAAGGTTTTCTATCGTTATACATCTCGAAGCCCCGAACCCCGAAGTGCCGATAGCACCTGAAATCGGGCTCACAGCATCATCGGGTGAGTTCAGAGCCGTTAGATCTAGGGGGATGCGCGACGCCAACTCAAGCCATCTCGGCGTTTTGATCATCGTGGTTTCGAGGGACAGGGATCAGCCCCTTCCTGTTCATGAACGTCGAAAGCTCCTTTGCGAGTAAGCATAGGGTCACAGCCCGTGGCCACCTAGGAAAGAAAAGAACTATGAAAAAGGAGCCAAAGGTGTCGGGGCTAGCCTCCGAAAGGATCATCGTGATCTCCATGTGCCATCTGATGCAACTTCAATTCTGGTCCTCGCTGAAGAATTAAATGAAGGTGAACAGAAGTAGTTGAAACCTCAGCTCACTTATTGAATGCGAGGTATGGAGGTTCCGGCAGACAGTCTGCCCGAGACGGTCCTGTACACTGATTTTCTCCAAAAGTTCATGGTCGGTCCTCATCTGACCAGAGAAAGTCTTTGCACGCCATGTTGGCCTTTAATGTTGTTGCTATCTCCCCTGCAGGAGCCATGTGCAGTTAAGGTGGCGTCTGACAAAGAATAGTCGTCCGAATTTGGCCGAGGGGACACCAAGTCTTGGGTGCACGATCGACCAGAGTCTACATGTGCAGTCTGTCAGAAGACTTGCAGACGCAATGTTTTTTAATGCAGCGTCTTTTTTTTGTTGGTGTTGTTGTTTTTGAGTATATGTAGGCATTTTCGCCATTTTTGTAAGGGTCGATGGTTGAGCTAGGCTCTCGTTCTGTAAGTTTTGATGAAGCACTGGTCGCTCTGGTTAATGTATAAGGCATTTGAGACTTCTTACTTTATGGATTTCAGCCTCTTTTTCCATCTCTTTATTTACTGTGTTAGAATATCTCGGAATTGGAGGATCCAATCGAGTTGCGCTGTTGTAGGATGATGTAGGTTGCATCACTGCAACAGTCGCAACGTTTCTAATCATTTCTTGTGTTTTCTCAGTGATGGAATGGCTTGGTATTGGAGGATCCAGTCGAGTCACCCTTCATCTCCTTGAAACTCTGGACCAAGAGGATCTTGGCTTTTGAGTTTTTCTTCTTCAAGCTTCCGAAGGCCTATTGCCCGAGGCAGTATTGCTCACCCTTCTCACAAGTCTCCCATCTACCACCCTTTAATCAAATTACTAACGGAAGTTGGCTCAAGACCTCCCTTGATTTCTACATACCAGACCCTGGTTCCTGTGTCAATGCTGCTTTTCTGGGTCTCTTTCCATTCGACCACCCCCATTTATTAAATCGTGACAATAAAAACTGATCGGCGTCGGGCTCTTCTCCTGCAAGAAATCCAGGGGTGACTTCTGATGCTAACATTTCTGGTGTCGTTGCCGGGGATGAAGTTGAATATTTTCCCTGGGCAGAACGACATTGAGCCTCTGATTTTGAAGCTGCATCAGACATCAGAGCCCTTCAAGATTGCTTCTGTGCACCTGGCGACTCCACTGTGGCGACTCCAAGGTTTCCACATCACTGTTTTAGCTGTGGCTACTGTTAGCACACCTGAAAGATGACCCTAAGGAGATTTCTCGAGAAGGTTTCAGCAGCTTCTTTCTCAGCCTGAGAAGCTTCCTGGGGTAACAACAACGTTAGGATCTAGCCTTTGATGGTGAACAAGGACCAGACACATTTGAAGTTGTGCATCTTTCACCTAGCGACTCCATGATTCAAGGATCGATTGGTGACTCCACTAGTTTGATATGGAGAGAATCCTTGCTCGCAGGTTTTCTCCTTTTAATTTTTCTACCATTCCTGGTTTTCCTAATGTTGTCCCCTCTCTGAATGAATGCGACAATTATTCGCCCATATTTGGAAAATGTGAAGAGGACAACCCTGCTCAACACCTCGGTGAGTTTCATGAACTCATGCATCAGTGGGAGATACATCATGAGGATGTATTACTTAAGATGTTCATGTTCTCGTTAGTAGGGGATGCACGTAAATGGTATCATTCTTTACCCCCTGCTAGCATTTCTTCACTCTCAGAGTTTCATGCAGCTTTCATCGCCTATTGTCAGGAGTTTTATCCCTCCGATTTAATTTGTCATAACTGTGGTGAGGGATACCACAACTCTGTGAAAAATGAAGCTATTTCTGACATAGGCTGTGAGGATAATCCTGACGACCTGGATCAGAAATCATTCCTTTCTCCTCCCCATTCGTCTGCATCAAAGGAGTGTTATGGAAGTGATGAAGATCCTAGGGAGGAAGAAGACACCCTGAGTGAGCTGAGGGAACAGGTGAAGTATCTCTCTGCTCAATTAGAAAGATTGAAATCTGAAGACTGTGCAGAGGATTTCCCAGCCTCGGAGGAAGAAGATGACCTGAGTGAACTAGTGGAGCAGGCGATATTCCCCACTCCCCAATGTGAAAAATTGGAATCTGAAGGCAACAAAAAGGATTTTCCAGTCTTCAAGGTGGATTATCTAAGAAGCTATTTTGAAGAGATTATTGAATATTTTTTGGATGCATTAGCATCTGCCCCCAATGAGCCTGTTGTCTCAGATTTAAACAAAGAATCCATTGTGGAAGAGGATCGTTCTTTCTTCCTTCATGAGGTTTCCCATGATGTATTTACATTTGGGATTGAAGAGAAGTATCAGGAGACCGTTCCCTTTTTACAAGATGGGGGGGTGCATGGAAAAGAGGAGGAGGAACCAGAGGAGCAGTTGAGCGTGAATTTCTTTTTTTATCCAGAGCCAGTCAGAGAGCAGCCACCACCTAAGATTAGTGAGCCTATGACAATTGTCCACTCACCTATGCTTGTCAGAGATATTCAGCCACATGAGAACAATTGTGTAGCAGAGGAGGTTGCCTGTCACCAATTTTCCGAAATTTTCCACTCATTCTATGATCCTGTCAGCGAGTACATGGAGTGGCATTTCCCCTATGCCTTGAAGCCGCCCTATTTCATCTCAACTCCAGCCTGCAAGGAGGAGTTGAAGAGTGTAATTGTTCTATTGTCATGGTTACACCATCTGTTGATGATCATTGACAGAAGGAAGGAACTTCTATCCAGGAAGCTGCTTGAATGGCTATGGTGGAAATATGCTTTCACCTAGCCCCATGTAAAGTGTTTTATTAGTTTAGGATTGTATATAAATAAGCTCCTTTGAGCATGTATCTTTATTTTGTTGCTTTTATTTTTTGGCCTGTATTTTCAGCAGTGGGATTTTTTGAGCCTGACTCCATATCCCAACAGCAAGGCACTGAAGCTGCGGAATGAGTTCTTAGATAATCACAGGGATGACTCTATCCCCCATGGAGCCTAATGTTAGTAACATTTCTTATCCGGGGCACAAGAGTATTCAAGTCTGCAAGTTGCACGAGGAGCGCCCAAGCGCAGCGCATAGACGAAGTCTTGTTCGGACTTAAAATCAAGCGAGCAGGCAAAATTATAGTGTCAGCGGTCCTGATCCATCCATATGAGTAGATCGACGGTTGGCGGGAAGTCACAGATAGAGAAGATGTGCCGAGGATAGCACAATGGATAGCGCCCACATCATGTGCGGGCATGGATGGTAGTCGTTCATCCAAAGGAAACATGGCGCAAGATCTAGTCACATCGGCTTTTCGGTAGTCGCGAGTTCAAAGGGCGAAGGTTTTCTGTCATTATACATCTCAAAGCCCCGAACCCCGAAGTGATGATAGCACCTGAAATCGGGCTAACAACATCATCAGGTGAGTTCAGAGCCATCATATATAGGTGGATGTGCGGCGCCAACTCAAGCCATCTCGGCGTTTCACTCATTGCGGTTTCAAGGGACGGGGATCATCTCCTTCCTATTCACGAACACCGAAAGCTCCTTTGTGAGTAAGCACAGGGTCACAGCCCATGGCCACCTAGGAAAGAAAATAACTGTGCAAAAGGAGCTAAAGGCATCGGGGCTAGCCGTCGAAAGGATCATCGTGATCCCCATGCATCATCTGATGTGACTTCGATCCTGGTCCTCGCTGAAGAATTAAATGAAGGTGAACAGAGGTATTTGAAACCTTGGCTCACTTATTGAATGTGAGGTATGGAGGTTCCGGTAGACAGTCTGCCCGAGATGGTCTTGTACACTGATTTTCTCCAAAAGGTCATGGCCGGTCCTCATCTGACCAGAGAAAGTCTGTGCACCCCATGTTGGCCTTTAATGTTGCTGTTATCTCCCCTACAGGAGCCATGTGCAGTTAAGGTGGTGTCTGACAAAGAATAGTCGTCTGAATTTGGCCGAGGGGACACCAAGTCTTGGGTGCACGATCGGCCAGAGTCTGCATGCGCAGACTGTTAGAAGACATGCAGACGCAATGTTTTTTAATGCAGCGTCTTGTTTTTTCCGCTGTTGTTGTTTTTGAGTATATGTAGGTGTTTTTTCCATTTTTGTAAGGATCGATGGTTGAGCTAAGCTCCCGTTTTGTAAGTTTTGATGAAGCATTGGTCGCTCTGGTTAATGTATAAGGCATTTGAGACTTCTTACTTTATGGATGTCAGCCTCTTTTTCCATCTCTTTGTTTACCGTGTTAGAATAGCTCGGAATTGGAGGATCCAGTCGAGTTGCGTTGTTGTAGGATGATGTAGGTTGGATCACTGCAATAGTCGCAGCATTTATAATCAGTTCTTGTGTTTTATCAGCACTGGAATGGCTTGGAATTGGAGGATCCAGTCGAGTCATCCTTTAGCTCCTTGAAACTCTGGACCAAGAGGATCTTGGCTTCTGAGTTTTTATTCTTCAATCTTCTGAAGGCCTATTTCCCGAGGCAGTCTTGCTCACCCTTCTCACAAGTATTCCATCTACCACCCTTTAATCAACTTACTGACGAAAGTTGGATCAAGACCTCCCTTTCTTTCTACATACCAGACCCTAGCTCATGTGTCAATGTTGCTTTCCTGGGTCTCTTTCCATTCGACCACACCCATTTATTAAATCGTGACAATAAAAACTGATGGGCATCAGGCTCTGCTCCTGCAAGCAATCCAGGGGTGACTTCTGATGCTAACACATTGTACTCTATTGGAAGCATGTGACGACTCTAGATCGTCGCACCGTGCTCCACTGCAACCCGCGACGATTCTTGTAGGAATGGTTGGAGATAGTCAATTTTTCTTTTTCCACCCAATTTTTCCTCAATTCCCTAGGATTAACTTATGATACTAGTGATTGATTGATTTATAAATTTGAAGCTTGCATTTGATTGATTTTCAGAAATTAAAAGTTTTTCTTTGTAAATTTTGCAAGTTTTGTTTTTTATTCTTGTCACTAGGGTATAATCTCTAGATCTCGGTCCTAAGTGCTTGTTTGAAAAAGAGTTCTTTATTTATTTGAAGTTTTGTATTTTTTTTACTTTTCATATTGTTTATTGATTGAGAGACATTTTTGTTTGCATTTGACAAAAAACTTTCCTCATTTTTGTCTACGATATGGGTTTGATTTGGGAATTGTGTTGAGAGTGTGTTAGATTTCTTGGATTACGCTTTCATTTCTTCATTACAAATATGATATGATTTGAGAAAGAAACAATTGCAGCCATTCTTCTTTTTAATGATCTTTCACAAGAAAATTATTGCATTCAAAATATTTGTTAGGAGAAAATTGGAAAATTTTGTAGCTTATGATTATTTGGAATTTTGTTCATTCAAAAATTGAGAAATTGTGTTTTGTAGTTTTTGTATTTTAGAAAGAGATACTTTTTCCCTATTGTAATTAGAGTTCATCGAATTGAAAGATTGCATAATCATCTCTTCTTGAATTTTATTGGGTCAAGGTCCCATACATCATCAATTTCATTTTCATTTCCCTTTTGAGTAAACAACAACCTTTAAAATACAACGTAATTTTAAAATTTATTAGTAACTTTTATTTTCTATAAATTATCTTCACCAGCATTATCTAGGATAGCGCTTTGGAATAGGTTGTAAGGCACACTCTCCAAATAATCAAAACACACAATAGTATCTATTAATAGGGAGAGTTCAAATCCACTTGCTACATTTTGTCCTAGGAAGCCCTTCTAACACAAGGGTCAATCGTAAGGTCGCATTAGGACTGGTAGAGCTACTCACCCTACTTTTTTGGTCTTAGTGTATAGATTGCGTGTAATTGGGGGTCACTTGAGAAGAAAATCCTGTGGGGACCTTCTCGAGTTGATTCTAGGCTAGATACCCTGCCTTTGCACGTGGATCGGATTGTCGATTGTTTCCCCAGGCATCGTTGTCATAATTGGTAACCTTAGTAGCCTATGTCTTTAGGGTGTTTACACGAGGTCACTGTGGAGGGGAAAGTCTTCACAATACCTGGAATCGACGTTGGCCAAACTCACTCGGGATCCTTGGAGGGTATACCCACGATTATGTGTGGGAGCTTACACCAGGGTGTAAGTCCGTTAAAAGGTCGTCAATGTAACTTTTCCACCCACTTTATCCCATCCCCTTCTTGTCTTGATTTCGTGACGTTGGATTTTATCACCAACTTGTGACTTCAAAATAAGAAGGTTTGTTTGTTGGGTTTGATTTCTAGATTTTATTAGTGAATGTTGTTTTTTTCTCTAGTTGGCCATATTTGTTTCGTTATTTATTTGGTGCAGTCAACATCAACCCTCGTTGTTCATGTAGGATGCAAGGGATACCTCTGGAAGATACAGAAGATTATGTCCCTTTTCTTCCTAACTCACGAGAGGGATATCCTGAAGGAGTAGTCAATAATGAAGTAGCCTCTGAGATTGGAAGTTCAACTCCTTTAGAGGAATAAATACCTCCCATAAATCCGTTATTGAGTGTTGCACAAGATCCACATTTGATCCAGATAAATTCATCGGGAGACCTTGTTGTTGATGAGTATATTGAAGTACCTACTGGACCTAACACAGATTTTCATGTAGGCAATCCACTTTTAAAAAAGTGAGTTTTTTAGAACCCTGGTTCACACTACTGGAAATTTTGATCCTAGCACTCTTGGTCCTAGTCGTACTCTTTGGATGACCTCTTCAAGACAAGATATTTTCTATAAACTAAGAATGATCCATTTATGCTCGAGAAATCCTATCCAACCTATGGCATCAAAAATGCATGTGGCTTCTACTACTTATATCGTACCTTTAGATCATTTTACTGGCACAACCAGTAATGTCGTCACAGTTTTAGACCAATTGTTGGTTGGTTCTCACTTGATTCTTCCTCTCCAACTCACAAGCTCTACCATGGTCCCACAACCTACACTTGTTTCCACTGGAAATGTGGTCATCATTAAATATCCTATTGGAACACCACTTCCACTTAGATCAAATTCATCACTTCCCCCTAGGTATAACGCTTTAAATACTTCCATTTCTATTCCCACCCAGAATCCATCCAGAGGGTCTAATATTTTTGTTCCTCCTGTGTATAATGTTGTGAGTCATTTTGTTCCTACACCTACCCAGGTTCTCTCATGAGGGCCTTACGTTCCTCCTCCACCTTCACCTGGAGGATCGAACCATCCTAGCCCTAGTAGCTCCAATCCAGTTGGAGGCACCAGTCATTTTGTCACTTATGGTTTTCAGATTCTTGTTGGAGGTCAGCCTCAAGTTGGGAGGCAATCTCAAGTTGGGGGGAAATCTCAAATTGGGGGACAACCTTAACTTGGGGGGAAACCTCAAGTTGGAGGCCATAACCCAGTTTATGGGAAAAGTATACCTGCATTACAATATCAACCTTGTAATATTCCTTTCCAAGGGAATCAACAATCGTCTAATGGGAAACATCCTCAAGTTATTTCTTTTGTACCCCCTCATCTCGGACAACCGTTTTCAGGATCTATGAATCCTACTTGTGGTCAAAATTTTCAGTATAATACTCCTTTCCAAGGGAGATTACCTAATCAAAACCCTCCACAACCGAATTTGTCAGGACTATATAACTATCTATAGACTTCTTATGGTCCTACTGGTATACCTACAAGAGTACCTCCTCAAAACTACCAGTTTCCTAAAGTGAACTGGCACTTGCCATTTCTTTCTACTTTGGACTTACCAGATTTATATAGGATTTTGAATGATCCTATTTTACATTCTTCTTATTGGACCATCATACCAGCCAAATTACTATCTGACATTCCTAATTTTGACATTCTATTAGGAGAATACCCAAATAATCACATCATGACTTTCCATCTTTGGTGCTCGTCCAACTCATTGATGGATGACTCTATAAGATTACAACTTTTCCAATGAACTCTCATGGGTTTGGAAGCTAAATGGTATATTGATTTACCATAAGGATTCATTAATGACTTTAACACCCTATCCATGGCTTTCTTAACACATTACCAATTGCCAATTCGATATGAGATAGGAACTGAAATTTTGAGTTCATTTAAACAATCCTCTTCCACTCATATTTATGATCATATCCATGAGTGGAGGAGAAGACACTTAATCAAAGTTCCCCTTCCTGATAAAATTTTGGCTAAGTGGTTTACCAAATCACTCATTGGGCCTATTTCCCATGATGTTTCCATGGGTGGTGTCATCACTAAAGAGCAGGTGATTAGTCGTGCTCAATATCTAGATCTCATTTATTCTCAAACGGGCACACTATATGACTTGACTCCTGATGATCCTCATCCATCTACGAATCCTACCCCAACACCTCCAGTAGCTTCTCATGTTGTTGATGTCGTGATTGGAAGTTTTCATGCTGAGACTTAGTCTAAACAAGTCATTCATACCACTCCCAAGTCTACTACCTCTAATGTACAAAATACTCCTAACACAACTCCTTCCCCCGGTAAAACCTCTGAAGTTAATTCGGTTTAATATACACCTACCATTAAAAATCAAAATAAAAAGAAAGGGAAGGGTAGGAATGAGGAAAAAAATAATAATCAACAGTCTGAGAAAAAAAATCACAACCTGTCGATGACAAGGACAAATGTAAACCTCGTTACCCTTACCTTATTTGTGGTGAGGACCATTATACGAAATATTGTCCACGACCCGTTGAGGTTACTAAGTTCCTGCAAGGGACCGGAAAGCCTTCTACACCTGCCATCTTGTCACAACTATTTCCTTCTCGGCAGAAGGCCCAATTGGTCATTCATGACCAACCTTCTCCCTCTACCACATCTTATGTACCTATGTGTATTGGTGACTCCAAGAAGAACAAATTTGCAGTCGCAACTCGAGCCAAAGGTTATTATCCTTCGAAAGAGAAAGATGATGATTTACCACCTCCGTTGGTTCAACCTCCTCCCCCAACTTCACCTCCAAATGGTCCTCTTCATCTCGAACAAACATGCCTAGATACAGTTCTTTGTCCTCATCCTAAGGGTGTTGTTTGAAATTTCTCATTTAATCCTCACATACGTGTTTCCAAAAACTACAATATTGTAGAAGACCTTGCGCAAGAACCTTTTTTGATGTCAGATCTCGAAGTCCTTCAAAGTTGTCCTACTCAACGAAAGGCGTTGTTAAAGGATATTGGTGGAATTGATCCTACCGAAACTAATTTAATAATCTTTGAATTGGAAGATCATATTCTAAGGCTTCCTCCTCAATTAGCATTGATACAAGTTGTTGTGGAAAATAAGAATATATGTCGAACCTTTATTGATGAAGGAGCCTCGACTTACATTATGTTCGTTACTTGTTGGAAAGCTATTGGCTCTCCTGCCCTTATCGAGTCACACAATAGTCTTAATTCCTTAAATGATACAAGGTTTAAACCTTACGTTGTTCTTCCTTCGTTGTCTATTATGTTAGAAGGAAAGGATGTTAATGTTGAGGTTGAGGTATTTGACGCACCTCTCGATTACAAAATTTTGCTTAGTCATAGCTGGATTGACTCCATGGGCATAGTTGTTTCTACTCTTTTCCATGTGTTGGATGAAACCCATCGTGATGTTTCCTTAATCATCGAAACTCAGAAAAATCATGTTAAATCCCAATATGACAAGAATGTCAAACCACGTGTTTTTTCTGAAGGTGATCTAGTTCTTCTTTATGAGAAATATCGTGATTTGCTCGGGGCCGATAAATTTAAGCCCATGTGGAGGGGTCCTTATATTGTGAAATGAGTGTTGGAGAAAGGGGCTTATGAGTTGGTAAATTATGATGGAATCCCTTTTAGTGAACCCAGAAATGGTCTTTACTTGAAGAAATACTATGCTTAAATCATTTTTGCATGAGTGTTGTGTATTTTTAGTGTATCATACTCTCATTCGCTTTTTCATTTTTGGTTTATCCCTTTAGTTTCTTACCTTTCCTTGGTTTCCAGATGTTTGTCTCTTTGCTACCCTACATTGGCTTCTCTGATGGCACTATTCGTAGTACTCAAAACTTAGCATTTGTTGCTTGAGCAATATATGCACCTACGGATGAATTAATCAATCTACATGGTGTTTTCCTTGGTCATGCAACTAACAATATTTCAGAATACAGTGCAGTTATCGAGTTATTAACTAACGTTGTTTCACTTGGAATTTTTCATCTTATTGTATGAATTGATTCACAGTTAGTAGTACTACAATTGAGTAACGTTTATTCCATCCAGAGTCCTAATTTGTTATGGGTATATTTATGAATTTGCCTCTTGGAACGTCATTTTGATTACATTCAATATCAACACATTCCTAGACGTCTAAATACATTGACATATGCATTGGATAATTATGGGTTAGACAAACATTTGAGACATTTATAAAATCCAATCACATTTTGTACACAAAAACAAGTAAGCCGATAGGAGCCTTATATTTATAACGATAAAAGTTTACAAAAAGTGTTTTTGTCCAAAGACCAAAATATAAAAAAATGTGAAGCTCATAGCTTCATGTACAAGAGAATCAAGGATGTTGCCCGTTATAACGAATGAATGCCCATGATACTCTATGGTGCAGTCGACTGATGGATGCAGATACACCCACTATGTGGCGTTGGTATTTCCTAGGGAGTTCATCCATAGTAGCACCAGGGACGTGCATGGTCATTCCCTCCAAGTTCTTCTCTACAGCCTCGAGGTATGCGGAAGCCACTCCTACTATAACACCTCTCTCTTCATGCCTCTGGATGGGAGACGATCCTAACGATCGATAAGGCCCCACATATGCATTGATGAGAGCACTTGTTTAGTCATCAGATAAATAACACAAAAAAAAAAATTATATTATTAAAATAACAAAAACATTATATAAAAAAAATTCCTTCTTACCTATGTCTCCCCATTGGGAACCATCGGGAAGATCCATATCTAGATCTCCATGAATTCTAATCCAACATATGCATAATCTTCAACCATGAGCAGTTGAGTCCTCAGCCATTGGAAGAAGACATCATCATATTTGACGATGGAAACACCTCCATGTCGGGCCATGAGATATACCCACCTCTTCATCCTAGGATCCTGTGGAGTAGGTATACCCCACTCCACCTGCAGGCATACGACAGGGACCCTCTCTAGGAAGAAGGATACCAAAATAGACCCGTATCCAAATTGTTTCAACCCACCATTTAAGAACTTGGTAAGTTGTTTCTTCATGCTTTTTAGAACTCCTTCACACCAATTGAAGACTCTGGGATCCATACATTCTATGGCATATTGAAAATGAATTTGCAAATCCATATGAGGATATTCACTCCCTGCCATGCAAGTGATAGTATACATGATATTCTACAAAGGAAAATCTCAAACATCCATGATAGCTACTTTATCGCTATGTTTCTCAGTACTCGGCACACAATGATGGCAGATGTAGTAGTCCATGGGCTCACTGCCACCCCTGCTACCTGTAAGTGTCACCCATGAACCATGGTGAGATAATCCTATCAGGAAATAGATATCCTCGTCACTCGATATCTATGCTGAGTGTGTGGACACCCACATGAAATTCCTTCTTGTTCACATACCACATGTGAACCAAGTACTCCAGTAGTCTCAACTGGTCTCTCATGCCCTGAATATTGAAGAATTTTAGTAGCCCACATTGCCTAAGGGCCATAATTGTTCCTGAGTCATTCCCAATGAAGTAATATTCTTCTTCATGCTCTCTTTAATGCCACTCCAACATGTTAACCGAGGAAATCCTTCCAAGGAACCATAAGATGACATTAGACACGTAATTTTCTTTCCTGGGGTTTTTTTCTATTTAGATTCATCTTTTTAAGATCTTGGTTGCAGACGTTGCAGGTCTGCGCATTCATGCAGTGTGACATCATCGCACCCTTCCTATAGGGTCACCTGCGATGATCCTAGATCGTCGCATTTCACGATATAGGGCACCTGTGACGACCCCAATGCATGGGTAACCCCCAAAATTGACCCAAAAACACATCTTTAACCAATGAAAATTAATTTTAAAACCATAAAAAGATGAAGGAGAAGGAGATTACCTCTTTGGTAGAGATGATTCGTGAAATTATCCACCGTGCGCTCCGCAATCAATGGTTGAAAATCGGGATGAAAAGGGATTTGGAGCAATATTTGGGTAAAGTTACAAATGAAATGGTAAAATGTGGTTTTTTACCTATTTTATTAACTTTCATCACTTTTCATTTGCATATTATATTATTTTTATGCTTTATCCAAGCCATAAAGTCTTAACAACTTTACAAGCGATTGATTTTTATAGATTGAAAACTCTAGAGATGAGACGTTGGAACAAGCTCTACCCCTTTTTTGGTTTATTTTTATATTTGTCGCATGTACAGATCCTTTTAAGGGTTTTCAGGAAAAACTCTGAGCTGAGTCTTAATTCTTTCTCGTGCTTGTGAAACCATGAGAATGTAATCGAGTAGTCTTTTGTCACTTTTTTGAACTCGTAATGGTGACACAAAAAATGAAACCTATGGAGTATCCTTTAAGCTCTTTTCAATCTCCCTAAACATGAAAATATGTCTAAGCGACCTTGTTTTTTTCATGCTCATAAAAGTATTTGAAGAAAACATATGATGAGTGGTAGGTTATCACTTTTTCTGTCTCGTTGGATTAATTTACAAAAAAGGACCTTATGGATTTCTCTTTAAGTGTTTTTTAGACTCTCTAAAATTGAAAAACCCCTAATTTTTCTTTACTTGGACTCATTAAACAAACATTGAAAGACCCATATGGGATCAAACCACTCCTTCTTAGGGTTCGTTAAACATACTCTGAGGAACTCGTGCGAAGGATGAGCTTAAATTTAAAAGCATATGTTATCCTCCTCAAGCTTGCGTAAAAATAAAGAGGTAGTTGCCAGAAATGGTGGGGAAAATTGGGAAATAAATGCATCTCTGTATTTGTGTTAGTGGGAGTAATAGTCACTCTTGAACATGACACCCCCCTTCATCATTGTATCTGGGTTGGGAAATCCATTTGTATCTCATTTCACAAGTTCATATGTTGGGTCCTCCTTGAGTCGATGTTTCCAAGACAATTGTCGTGTCATTCATATGTTCAAGAGAAGTCCAACCTAAACAAACCTTCTATCGATTTGTCCATCTATAGTTATAAATTTTCTACCATGTCAGCCTTCCCTGTATCAGTTCCAAATCACTTCGTACTCTGATCTACTTCAAATATGTTACACATTTCATGTCATTGATGGGGGATACATCAAGGCCCTCCTCTGACAAGTCTTGTCCTATCGACTTTAACACATTATCCGGGAACAAGGCTTAGAAATCATTTAGTACCTTAGAGCTCGCATGCCTCAATGGAAGGTTTCTTCGCTTTCAACAGTGGGTTCACATCATTAACCTCTGATTGGAAGATTATATCGAGTGTTTGACTTCAACCCAATTATTCACATTCGTTGGATTGTATTGGGGTACCTTGAGAGTCATTAACATAAATGGTGATTTCCCTCACACTTGTTAACGGTTTTCATTAATGACTGGTAATCAAGTGGTTTCTACCATGTTCGAATTCAACACCTATAATCGCATGGCTAGATTCGTACTTAGAGATGATGGCAATGAAGACCCTGGATCTTATCATTTTGATCCAGTTTGCGACAGAGTATTCATGAATTTGTACTGACACATAGATCCACTGTGTATGTCTTGTGGATATGTCTGAATTTGAATTCTTATAGAGAATAGATCCATAATGTAATCTTGGTGGCTATGTTGAATCATGGTGACATGGATCCACAGTGTATGTTTAGTGGCCATGACTCACTTAACACTTATGATTAGCATCAATTGTAGTCTGAGCATGGGAATACCTACCTCATAATTAGTATGATATTATGCAGATGCTTTTTTGATTGCAAGTTCCTGATCTATGTGCTCCTTGTTTTCGACACACACATTCTACAAAGTATTTCAGATGTCACGAGTTCCAACTTAATACTTTGGGGGGAATTATGTAACGCATTATTTTGTTCACCCTAGTGATCACCTAACAACATGTGATAATTTTCCCTGAAAATATTAAAATAAGACTTTCTCCATGGGAAAAGTGATTTTCTTTCCTCTCTCAAAAAACCATGTCAAGGAAGTTTGTCACACCCTGCTATATGCATGGGGTGTGACAATGCTTGATTGTCACACTCTACCCTGAACCTGGACTGCGATGTCATGGCATGTTGCTTGTGCATAGGGTGTGACAAGGCTCAAATCATGAGAAAAGTCAAATTTCACAAATGTTTTAGAAGGGAATCTTCTAGAATATGAGGTGGCCTCCGATCGGTTTGGATATTTCTCACTTCTATGATTTGGTGGGATCATCCTAATATCCTCATATATCTATATTTCACACTATATAAAGAGGGATCTCTCATGGAAAAGGCTAAGGTTGAATAGGATAATATTTGTATGGAGAGTTTTACTTCAGATTATGCTTGAGAGATTTGCTTTAGTTCTTCAAGACAAATTGTGGATCTTCTCCATTCAATACATTGGAGCAATGGTGTGCATGTTGAAGCAAAGAGCCATCGAAAGGGGACCTTGCAACATCAAGGCATAGGTTGTATTCTCCACTTTCTATTCACTTAATACAACAATACATTTGTTCCCTATATAAGCATCTTGTCTTCTATTGTATAATTCCTTGATCATATACATAGACTTCATTAGACTACATGTATCCTTGTTTTCCCTCTTTGTTGGTTTGTGATTCTTAGACAATCTTACCATTATTCCAACTCAAGGAAGGATCTACAAGGATGACACTAGTGAGGATCAAGAATCCTTTAAAAGGTATGTCACTTGTACATCATTAAATTAGTTTATATGATGATGAAGTTTAAGACAAAGTGTGTATTATGTTATGTTTTGTTCTAGTTTCCTATGGAATTTAGGGATATATGTTTGTGTATGCACTTACCGATTAATATGATAACAAACCTCCCATCCTTAGACCACACTTCTCATCACTCTCAGTAGTGGGTCACCCCCGAGCTGGGACTAAACTCCACTGGGAAAGGGATTCCTAGGCTAGGAAAGGTCAATAGGAAAGTCACACAGTTTAAGAGGAAGGATTCTCTCTCTGGAGCCACTTACGCCCACTACTCACAGATTTCCATTCCCCACATGCCTAGCCCATCCTAGGAGTATAAACCATCACTTTCACATAGTCCATCGACTGCTCCACCTCCCTTACCTTGGCTTTTAGCAATAGGTCGGACCAGAATTCTCAGAGCTCTGTAGCAACTACGGGACTCCCTCCAGGAGAACTCACTTCCTCAGCACACTCTCTCACTTGGAGAGAGTTTCTCAGATGCCTGAAAACCTACTTCTTCAATCCAAAACAACCCCTCTCACCTGGAGAGAGAGTTTCTCACAGGCCTGACAACCTGCCTCTTCAACCACGGGCTTGACAACCCACCTCTTCAAACCACAATAGCTAATTTGGGTAAGGCAAGGGATGAATCAATAAATTACAGAGGTGCACAATGGACATAGGTTCAGCAATGTCGAAAATGGTTGGTTACATACTTTTTTAGTGTGTGAGTGAACTCATGAGGAGAGATGGGACAAACTCATCTAGCATAGCCAAGGTGATGAGAGTGTGAGAGCCCCAAAAACTGTTTGTGCGTGAAACCCCCTGTGTGAATGAGTCAGTTAGTCAGTTTGTTCCTGACAACAACAATTCCCCCCTTAAGTATACATGTGCATGATCCGACACAGATCTCTCATGAAGCGCATTCCTTTCCCTTTAAAAGTCACCCATCCTCCCCAAGGAACTTACGATAAAAACATATCCTTTTAAACAACTTTTGGAATAACAATAAACTATTATTCTCTTTGACTTAAGCCCTTATCCTTAGCCCCTCTTTCCAACCCCTCAACCCCCTCTCCCTTACCTAGCCTAGTGGATATTAGTCCCCCATTCTATTTTATCGTGGTCAGTCTTTTTTATATTAATAATATGAATATTTACATGTACAAAATAAGCTCCTGGACTTTAACACCTAGGCTCTCTGGCCTACTAAACAAAAGCCTACAAAATTATAATTGCTCAGCTCACCAACCTATAAAACATGTTTACAATTCATAATACAACCAGGGCTTGTCCTAGGGATATTACAATCCCCTCCCCTTATTTTTGCAATGTCCTTAGTGAAACTTATTTATACAACATCAGCAAGATTTTCAAAATCTTAAAAAATATGCGGGTACTCATCCCACATAGCATCATCATGCTCTCATGTTGCGTCCTTGAGACCGTACCAGGTCCACTGAACCTTTACAAGCCCTATGGTTTGATTCTGGAGTTGTTTTATCTTTCATTCCAATATGCGCACTAGATGCACTTGCAATATGCCTTCTTTCTCCACCTAAATCACATTTCAATCAATAACATGATTAACATCAGGTATATATTTCTTATGCAATGAAACATGAAACAAATTATGTATAGTCATTGATGCATGAAATGCAAGCCTATATGCAACTGGTCCAATCCTTTCTAGGATTTGAAATGGCCCACAATATCTAGTTGCCAACTTGGAACAGTTTCCCAACTTCAAGGAAATTTTGTTGGATTTCACTTTCAAGAAAACATGATCACCCACTTTAAACTCCCTGTGGGTCCTTTTCTTATCAGCATCACTTTTCTACCTATCTTGGGAAGCCTTCAAATTATGCTTAATATTCAACATTTTCTCCTCCATTTCTTTGAGTAACTCTGGCCCAACCACTGTCCTATCAGTTGGGTTGTCCCAGCTTATTGGTGTGTTTCACTTTCTGCCATAAAGTGCTTCAAACGGGCGCATCTTCAGTGATGCTTGATGCCCATTGTTGTAGGAAAATTCTACCAAGTGTAGGTAGTCTTCCCATTTAGATGGTTTGTCCATCACATACATCCTTAGCATGTCCTCTATCACTTGGTTCACCCTTTTTGTTTTCCCATCAGACTCAGGATGATAGGTTGTGCTAAAGTTCAGATTCGTTCTGAACCCTTTGAATAACCCCTTCCAAAAAATTTGAGGTAAAATTTGAGTCTTTGTCAGACACAATTGTCTTGGGAATATCGTGCAATCGTGCTACTTCCCTCATATAGATATAGACAACATTAGCTTCTTTATGAGTAGTCTTCAATGGAATAAAATGGGAATCTTTCGTAAGCTTATCCACCACCACCATGATGGAATCATGTTGCTTATTTGTTTTGGGTAATCCTGTAATGAAATCCATTTTCACCACTTCCCACTTCCACTCAGGAATGGGTAATGGCTGTAGCAACCATGTTGGGTGCCTATGTTCAACTTTGACCTTCTGACACTGCATACATATAGCAATGTATTCTGCAATTTTCTTCTTCATACCTGGCCAAAAGTAATGCCTCTTGACTGCTGCCACTATTTTATGATATCCAGGGTGCCCAACATAAGGCAAATTATGCATTTCTTTCAAGATAATAATTCTCAATTCCTGGAAATTAGGTACATAAATTCTATTTTTGTACAGGAGTGTTCCATCGGCTTCCAATTTATAATCTTCCACTTTTTGTAGCATCTTAACTTATTGTAGCTTTTCCACCAATTCCATGTACCACAAATCTACATTTGTAGCTTCTGAAATTATGCCTTTAATATCGGTTTGATACATGCTAATAGTCGTAGCATGTAGTTCTTGCACTCTTCTACTGAGTGCATCAACCACTTTGTTCTCCTTTCCTTTCATATGCTTGATATCAAAGTCATACTCACAAAGGAATTCCAACCATCTACTCTGCCTAGCATTCATTGTTGGTTGATCAAACAAATACTTCAGACTGTTATGGTCTGTCCTTAGTTCAAACCTCCTTCCCATGAGGTAGTGCCTCCATTTCTTCAGGGCATGCAATATGGATGCTAACTACAAATCATGAGTTGCATAGTTCTTTTCATGTTCCTTCCTCTTTATGTATTCTTAACATAGCAAAAATCCATTCTAACTGAGGACTCCCCAAAGTCCTTCTTTCCATGCATATGTACACACTACAAAATATTCATTCGGATCTTCAATCCTTAGGATTGGAGCACTGGTTAAAAGTTACTTCAAATGTTGGAAGCTTCTTTCACATTCTTATGTCCATTGAAATTTCTTCTCCTTCCTTTGCAAGGAAGCGATGGGGTAAGCTATCCTTGAGAACCCTGCAATGAACCTTCTGTAATATCCATCTAGACCCATAAAGGATCTGACTTCTGTCACATTCTTCGATGATGACCATTTTCTAATGGCTTCTATCTTCTTAGAATCCATGACTATCCCATCTTTTGAAATGATATGTCCCAAATAATGGATATGCTTTTGATAGAATGAGCACTTG
>ML851654.1:31022-55089 GCA_009831015.1 Picea engelmannii
CCATAAAGGATCTGACTTCTGTCACATTCTTCGATGATGACCATTTTCTAATGGCTTCTATCTTCTTAGAATCCATGACTATCCCATCTTTTGAAATGATATGTCCCAAATAATGGATATGCTTTTGATAGAATGAGCACTTGATCAATTTGGCATACAGTTGGTGGGGTCTTATCACTTGCAACACCAT
Source organism: Picea engelmannii (assembly GCA_009831015.1). Taxonomy (NCBI): domain Eukaryota; kingdom Viridiplantae; phylum Streptophyta; class Pinopsida; order Pinales; family Pinaceae; genus Picea; species Picea engelmannii. The sequence continues at coordinate 31,213 of ML851654.1, forward strand.
CCTCAAATGATGTTCATGGTCTTCCTCTAACTTCAAATACACCGATATGTCATCCAAAAATACTATGACAATCTGTAAGGTAGCTAGAGAGGTAGTGGGGGGGTGAAGCATTCATTAAAGAAAGAAAGTCATCATGGGAAGAGAATTGGCCCCATTGGGTAGATCTAAAATTGCAAGGTGATGCTTCCATTTGGTGGAAATCACTTGATTATAAGGAGATGATGACACTTTTCAATGGAGAATTTGAAAAAATATTGTTAGACAAGTGGTCTTATGGAAAAAATAAGGATACAGAGAGAAACAAGAGTTTATTTTCATGTGACAAATCTATATTACAGGTTCATGGTTGTATTCATAAAGAAAATATCATTGTTTCTATTAACCCTAGTTGCATGCATAATTTTATCAATGTTCAGTTGGTTAATAGATTGCAAGTTCCAGTAAAGAATATTCAAAGCACACAGGTTGAGGGTAAAAATGTTCAAATTTTTAAAGATTTGAAGATTACCATGGATAAATATGTGTTGCATTCAAATTTTTATGCTATGGATATGGATGAAGTGGATATTGTTTTGGGATATCCTTGGATATAATCAGTGGGTACCATTAATATTAATGTGAAAAAGAAGGTTTTGAAGTTGTGGTACAAGAAAAAGAAAATCACATTGTAGGATGTGTCTCTTAGTAATAAAGATGGGCCCATGGAAACTAGAAAAGAAGTTATTTTTGAGTCGGAATTTGAATCAGAGGTAGAGTCTACAGAAGGAGATGAAGGAAAACTACAAGAAGGACATAATCAGGAAGCTAAGGAGGTCATTGACTCAAATGCACAAAGTGTTGCAGATTTGAAGAAAAAAGAACAAATTCCTATAGTTGTTGTATATCGCCATCCACATCATATGGTGACACAATAGTTATCAAGGCAAGGGTGTGTGCATCAACACATTTATGCACCAGCAGGGCACCAGACAAGAAACCAATCAAGACGTGCATGGAGGACTACCTCTCTAGCGACCTTACACAAACTTGTCTAGGTATTCTCTAAATACACCATTCATTAGGCACATGAAAACAATGGGTGCATTTGATAATCCAAATGGCACCACTGTGAATTCAGAATGACCATACCTTTTTCTGAAGGTGGTCTTGTTGATGTCTTCATCCTTTATCCTTACTTGGTGGTACCCTGATACGAGATCTAATTTTGAAAATATCTTAGCATCCTTCAACTGATCAAAGAGATCATCGATCCTTGGCAAAGGATACTTTTTCTTAATAGTCACTTTGTTTAACTGTCTGAAATCGATGCACAATCTCAGTGTCCCATCTTTCTTCATCACGAACAGGATCAGGGCACCCCAAAGTGACATACTTGGGCATATATACCCCTTCTTCAGAAGTTCTTCAAGATTCAAATGCAATTCTTTTAGCTCCGGTGTACTCATTCTGTAAGGAGTTTTTGACACTGGAGCTACTCCATGCATCTGGTTTATAGAGAAATCAATATCTCTCTTCGAGGGTATTCCAGGTACCTCTTGGAATACATCTTCAAAATATTTTAATACTGCATGGTCTTCCATATGAGCTGCAAATATTTGGCATCCCTTCCTGTAACACTTCTTCAGTTGCATTGCTGAGATTTCTCTGACAGTAACTTCCCTTGGGATTCCCTGCACTTTCCTTAGGTTTCCTCCCTCATCCAGGTAAGTGAATGCCTTGTTACAATAGTCTAATATGGCATGGTGTTGGTCCAACCAATCCATCCCAATTATACAGTCATAGGAACCTAAAATTAAGATGTTTAATTTGTCCCTTGTGCTCAGTCCATTCATATCCACTGGACATGACTTACCAACTCAACCACCTTTCTCTTATCTCCTGTAGCTAGCTGCACTAACCAAGATTTTCCATGATTTCTTCTTGGAAAATTAAAACTTTCCACCATTCTAGGATCTATATAACTATGACTAGATCCTGAATCAATTAAAATAGTAATGGTTTGGTTGTTGATCATACCTTCCACTTCAATCATATGTGACTGATATTTTGCTTGCTTGTTGTCCAGCACTGCGTAGATCCTTGGTACACTTCTGCCCATGTAATCCACTGTTTCTTCCTGTTGAACATTTTTCACAACTCTCACTTTTTCATTTCTGTGGGGGGAATATTTGTACCTATGATTTCCTTTACAACCCCAACATTCCATAGGTGTATGTATTGGCATTTTCCCACCTACTTCAGCCTTCCTGGTCTCTCTAAAAGATGGTTTTCCTTGAGGAATGTTTCTGAAAAAGGATGGCTTAGTTCCCTTCTTCCTCTGATCCAACTTGAATTTCATCTTGTCTTCCCAAGCCTTCTGGAGAGTGGGGTTTTCTCTTTGTTTCTGATATAAGAATTTTTTTCTCCTTATAGTTTCTCTTGAATTTTTCTCATACAAGAATTTCATCTTGTCTTCCCAAGCCTTTCATAGATTTTTTCTACCTTCACTTGATACATTGCAATTCTTCCTTTTGCATGAGAGGAATAATTCTGCATTTGGAAATATTTCCTCATGCCAATCAACCATGTATCAGCATCTTCCTACTTCTTGTTCTCTTTGTCAAACATAGGAGGTTTAATCTTGTTCATTTCACCCTTCAGTTCATCCACTCTAGAACTCTTATTCTTTCTAGTAGGAGATGGGCTTGAACTACCATGTGCCCTCCTCTTGGAGTTCCCTTGGAAGTGATCATGGTGTCTGCCAACACTCCTTGATTTTATCTTTTCATCAGGAGACTCATGACTTCCCAATTTACTGGATTCACTCTCCTTATCCAATTTATTTTCTATCCTTTTGAGGCTCTGTATCAACTTTATGTTGAATTCTCCCTGTTGTTCCCTGGCTTTCATGAGCTTTCTGTTATCTTCTCGATGAGTCTGGACATATTTATGCAATATTTCAATGATCTTCATCATGTTTCCCTCCTTATCTATCTCTTCTCCATGCCCATTGGAGTTCACTCCTTCAACTCCCAAATGGACATCTATTCCTCTAGCTTCATTCTCTGAACTGGAATTATTTTGTGCCTCCTCCATTTCTCTACACTAAGCGACAATTCGGTTCGATTTTGACAATTGTTAACTCTACAAACACAATGTGAAGTCAACCGAAATTTGTCAGGCCATCAATCCTTAACAAATTCCACAGTATTCATAAACCAATCTGATTCAAGGAAACTTTAAGATTGCATTCTGCGATTCTCGAGCAATCAAGAATCCTCGCAGATCTTTTCTTTCTGAGCTCTTCTCTCTTCTGCAATAATTTTTTGGCACTAGCCCCTTTCTCTTAGCCACCAACCCATGCAACCACGAGCTATGGCCAAGCGTTAGGTCGATGGGAACTTATTTGGGACTTCAGGCCTCTAGCTTCAAAAGTTTTCAAAGCACATCACAACAAATCTCTCAGAGTTCTGGATTGACGAACTCATGAAGTAGGGTGGATCAACAGTCCACAACTACCCGGCATCCAATGAATGACACACACTGTGGAACTTTAGGCATCTAAGCCCCGAGACTTCAGAGCTTCAGAGATTTGGGACTTCGGAGGATTTCACATCCGCACACCCCCAACACCTTGAACCATTAATATCCTAACACTTCCATGTCACCTTTGGTGACGTCATTACATCTCGTCACCTCGACATTATGAAAGTTTTGAAAGTTCTTCCTTTCATTCCCTTACGAACCATTCTTCCAGAGTATCAAGTCTCAGAACTTTTCAACTAGAACCACTCATCCACTGGGACCCATAGTTTTCGTACTTGAACTGAGATACCAAATAGTCACATCACTTAATGCCTTTCAAATTGTGGGGGCATGCATCCGCGGTTTGGAGTAACCCGCCTTTCGCCTCGCAATTCTTCTGACGCTGACAAGTAACCCCACGGTGAAACCGTTGTTTGTATTGCAGGACTGCCATGGGGAATTAACTCCCATGAAACTTAGGTCCCCGCAATGCCTCCTGGTCGTCGATCTTGATGTATCATGATCAACGTCAATGTGAACCCACCAACCTTTAACTATGTTATGCAACCTCAGGACCCACATAGTACAACTGTCAACATTCTAGGTGTGGGCACGTGGCAGGTATAAGAGAGGTCCACGTCACCTCTAGGTGACATCATTATGAATCACCACTTTGTCTCTTCGGGGCTTCAGATCTTTGGGCTTCATAATTTCTCTCCTCAGCACACACTTATTCTTCCGAATGCTGAAATCCAAAACAACCCAATCTGCTGACACAAGTCCCTTTTGACGAACGGTCCGGATTACTCTGAACTTCGGAGCTTCGAGAGTTCTCTATCCTTCATACCATGCCATAACTTCCACCATTGGCTTGATCCAATGGTTCTGGTCCAACTTCATCCCAATCCAAGGGTCGAGCTCTTCCCCTCAAATCTACAGTGTAGATCCACTTCGGGGACTTCGGGCTTCGGGAGTTTCAACCTCTCCACACTCATTTTCTCCCGAAGTGATTTCACCCAAAGTCCATGGATTCCCACCACATATCCTCTCTCTCAGATCGATGATACAGACAGACTTCGTTACTTTGCAGATTTCCAAAGGAACTCACAACTAACCGCCTCACAATTTTTCCAGATCTGACAGTCGAGAATTGTCCTCCTTCTCCTGAATAGATTCCAACGACCCACATTACTCTGCGGCCCAATAGCACGTATGTCATGATTTTATAATACCGCTACACCTCCTAATATTCGTCTCTTGAACACCTTTCTCCTTAGAGGGTTGCTTCAACACTTAGTCGACTTTCAGATCTGTGCACTCCTGACAAAATATCTTCGCGTTCCTTCACGAGAAAACTCAAGATATTTATCCCGAGATTTTTTGAGTCAAAGACTCTATAGACACACTCCTTGCACCCAAGGATGCTCTAAAACTTGAATTTTGTCCCTTTTGACAACAATTCACTCTAAAATCTTTGTCTCGTTAACCACTAACATGGCCCATCTAGGCTCAGTGTCAAAACCATGGCTCAGATACCAATTTGTAACATCCCCAACCACCAACAGGCCAAGAAAATCCACTACTCGTACACTTCACTTAGCTTTGATACCAATTTGTAACGTCCCCAACCACAAATAGGTCGGGAAATGTCATAGAGGAACATATGTGTGTGTGTGTGTGTGTGTGTGTGTGTGTGTGTGTGTATAACTTGCATTTCTAATGAATTTAAAACAAATAACACAGAATTACTACTAACATACAAACTCAAATGGAATTGACAGTAATTCCTACATGCAATGGAACACATGATAACATTTCAAGAATCACAGACATTCATAAAATACATAATTAAGCACGGAAATGATACTTATATTTTAACTGGAGAAAAAAACACCAACTGCATGCAGACCTTCCACAAACCTCCTAGCCTTAGACCAAACTACTCATGACTCTCAGCAGTGGGTCACCCCTGAGTTGGGACTAAACTCCACTGGGCAAGGGATTTCTAGGCTAGGCAAGGTCAATAGAAAATTCACACAGTTTAAGAGGAAGGATTCTCTCCTAGGAGCCACTTACGCCCACTACTCATAGACTCTCATTTCCCACATGCATGTCCCACCCCAGGAGTATACACCTTTACTGTCACACAGTCCATCAATTGCTCCACCTCCCTTACCTTGGGCTTCAGTAATAGGCCAAACCAGAATTCTTAGATCTTTGTAGCTGCTACAGGCTCCCTCTAGGAGAAATCACTTCCTCAACACACTCTCTCACCTGGAGAGATTTTCTCACAGGCCTGAAAACCTTCTTCTTCAATCCATGAAAACCTATCTCACCTGGAGAGAGAGTTGCTCATAGGCCTGACAACCGAACTCTTCAACCACGGGCTTGAAAACCCACCTCTTCAAACCAAAATATCTAAGTCAGGTAAGGAAAGGGACAACTTAGTAAATTATATAGGTGCATAATGGCCACGTGTTCAACAATGGCATAAATGGTTGGTTGCGTGCTTATTCAGTGTGTGAGTGAACTCATGAGAAGAGATGGGGCATACTTGTCTAACATAGCCAAGGTGGTGAGAGTGTGAGAGCCCCAAAAACTATCTATGCATAAACCTTCCAGCATGAGTGAGTTAGTCAGTCATTCCATGCCCAACAACAAGAATTCCCCCCTTAATTTTGCATGTGCGTGAGCCGACACCTGTCGCTCATGAAGCACATTCCTTTCCCTTTTAAAGTCACCCATCCTCCCCAAGGAACTTAGGATAAAAACATATCCTTTTAAACATCTTTTGGAATAATAATAAATTATTATTCTCTTTCACTTAAGCCATTAATCTTAGCCTCTCTTTCCAATCTCTCATCCCCCTCTCCCTTACCCAGCCTAATGGAGCTTAGTCCCCAATTCTCTTTTATCGCGGTGGGTCTACATGCGATGATGTTTTTATATTAATAATATGAATATTTACATGTACAAAACAGGTTCCTAGCCTTTAATACCTAGGCTCTCCGGCCTACTAACACATAAGCCTAACAACATATAATTGATCATCTCACCAGACTACAAAACATGTTTAAAATTCATAATGAAATTGGGGCTCATCCTAGGGATATTACACACAGTCTAAGGCAGAGTGTTAAACTCTATATTCCTTGACTAACTCATAGGAACTCCATTTTCTCTCCATGTAGTTTCTGTGACCTCAGCTTTATTCTTTTCAGATGCTATCCCTTCAACTCCCATGTCTAAGCACTAGGATCATGGCTAAACCCCTTGTCTGCAAATCAATGGTGTAGATTCATTTTTCCCTGGATCCAATGGCTGCAAGGGATTATGGAACCTCAACTAGCTTGTGATTTAATTCTCCTTCTGAACTCTGCAATGAATACGGGTCGTCTGATCTACGATCAGATCCCAAACTCAAAACAACTCTATATTGAATTTAAATTATGGGTACAGATATCAACATTAACTCATGTGCATATGCAATATATGCAATGATCGAGGGTCGTCGATCATAGCCCTCGATCGATTTTAACCACATGATTTCTAGATAATAATAGTGCCAACACATAAATGTTTGATCGAGAATTTAGATTGAGAACTTGATTTTCCAAATCTAACCATCGAACCCAATCACAGTACGAGTTTGCGTGGAAGTAACACATGGGTTCCTTGCAGGTCCACCCACTGAACATTTAGATATCAATGATTCACAATGATTGTGGAATCCCCAATGTGCTTTCTCTTTATTAGAGAGTTCAATCTTTGATATATGAAAAGTGCTCACTCAACTCTTTTAATCATGGTCGTTGATCATCCACCCTGACGGTATCAACAGTGTAGGTTATTTGTGGGTCGTGAACTAGCACACCCGTTAATTACACCATGCCCCGCAATGAATACGGGTCGTCTGATCTACGATTAGACCCCAAACTCAAAACAAAACTATATTGAAATGAAATTACAGGCACAGGCTCTGTCGTTAACCCGTGTGCCCATTTGATCTTCGCAATGAATATTGGTCGTCTATCTTATCGAACGAATGGCATTTGATCTTTTAAATCCAGTAGATATTGAAGTCAATATGAAAAATGAGATCGGTTTCCTTTTGATGAATGGCTCGTGTTCATCTTCTCTATTAGGCTCTCAATTATCCTGATTCGATCAGGGTTTTATTCATGAATTATACTCTACTTGGGTATCTGAGGCATACATCTTCCTTTTCTTAACATGGATTCAACCAAGCCTATTCAATCAAACATTCATTAGTCTTCTATTCACTACATAATGCTTTCAAAAATGTAATACAAGACTCATATATATATATATATATATATATATATATATATAATCTTGTAGCTCATTGCTTAGTTCTCAGCAGTTATTAAGGTTGTGACTCTGACCTCCTGACAGAGTTTTCACATAGTTCTTCCATAGGAAACTCCCTCATCATGCAACTTCCTTACTGCACATCCATCACTATCTGTAATGGCCTCAACCTTGAGCTATCTTTAGTTGTTTGCCAAATATTCCCTAAGGAATATAAACATGCATCTTTGTCATGCACCCAAATTATGTATCCATACATATTCTGGTTTTGTTAACTTACATCCATTATGTACTTAACCATATGCATAATCAAAAGTCTATGTGTAGCTTCCATGGGTATATTTCACAGCCTACATATATATTTATTCTAAATTTAGTCAACTCATGATTGTTCAAACTCATTCTTATGTGATCCTCAAGGCATAATCAGTTGCCTCTTATCCTGACAATAGACCATCCTTGCTCATTTACTCTTTCATTTATTTATACTCATATTTCCTGAGGGAATGGAGCGCATTACCCTTAATCTATCACTCAAAACAGAACTTTCATGACTCTTCAAAAATGGAGTCAACCATGCCTCCATGGTATTCACTTAATCTTGGCAAGTGCAATTCTTGCCTTACATATCAGTCATCAAGGCAGCCATATCGTGCCTTTAGTATACATATATCCTTACATCATATAAGTGCATCACTTTCATGTTTAATATCATTCATACCTAACTGGTATTACTATCAGGCTTCATATCAAGAAGTTTCGCAATTCATTAAATCCATGAATTCAAGCATAAACACACACAAACCTAACCAAACATTCATCATGCAAGCTCATTGCTTACACCCTTTCCATGTCATGCATGCATATGGGCATCTCAGACTTCCAGATCCTCCTCCAAGGATATTTCTTCCATTCTTATGAAAAGCCTCATAGAGATACTCAGAACTGAGTTTCCCTCCTAGTTGAGATCTTGCCGTCATTCACACGACATCCACGTGGAACTTGAATCAGACATAGTCATAACTAGGTTCCCTTTTCATACGATAATAACTAGCAGGAAAAGACTCTTGTCTCAACCTCCCTGGAACATTACCCAACTTATAAATACAATCTGGGTATTTATAACCATGCCCAAGGTAACAAAAATTAGAATCAACTAAACTAGCTTCCAACTTTAACTATAAGGCTACCATCCACCATTAAATGTCAATCTGACCCATTGGGCTTCTAGGAGTTCCCAAACACTTCCTTTACCACATACAGGACCAACATTTAGTCAACCATTTTATATTAATTTTAACAATTTAATGTCTATTACCAATGACCATTTGGACTATCCCTTAAAGCCCAAATGCAATTTCGAATTATGTTATTTACTAAGTATCCTAGTTCAGAAATCCAGAGAACCTTTAGGTCAAGATTGGTCTTGACCATTACACTTATAATTCCTTCTTATGTTCATCAAAACCAAGGATGGAGGCCACTCTCCTCCCCCCACGAGAACTCTGGAAAATTAGTTTCCTATCCACCAATCAAGGGAGGTTGTGGTGATTTCTCACTCAATCACTCTATATTTCTACAACTCTATTTATGAGCTTGATCAGAGAAACCATGTCCAGCAATTCCTGTACCCAGAAACAAAATCTGTTTCTCTGTCCACTTTGAAACCCAAGAGTTGTGCATGCTCTCCCTTTTCAAGGAATGGTCACTAGACTCATTCCTCTGATCGTGAGGAGTTATATGCCTATACTAGGTTTAACCCTTCATTAAAGCGGTAATCATTACTGCTACGGATCCTCTCCATCCGTTCATATTTCTAACTTTGTTTAAATATGAGTATTCTTCAGCATAATCCCATTCTTGTATGATGCAGACCCTTGAACCCTCAGGTCGAGGTCCATGCAGGATTGTTCTAAATCTACCCCTTGAGTCTAATTGACTCTTTGATTTCCCTTCAGGGAATCTCTCACACACACGATGGTGTATCCACAGGTCCTTATTAGTATGCCCGTACAATCAAAACACAGAACATCACTCAAATCCCCTGACCTCAATAAATTGGTCGCGCCCCTTTCCAAATTGGGACTTTCCTTTCTTTTCGGGACTTCGAGTTTCACGATTTCGTGAATCCTGTTGTCGAGTTCCTAACTCTTCAACCTCTGAAACCCGAAATGCCGAAACCCCGAAAATATTCGACCGTGCCCTCCTCCACAGCTGTATCACATTTTGAGACTTCGAAAATTCTAATGCAAAGAACCCCGACCTCTTATCTTCACAACTATCGAAATGTCGAACCCCGATACGTTCAACAAGGCTAGCTCCCCAACGAACTTTTCGCCAATTTTGGAGTTTCATACTTCATGACTTTGTGAATCCTGGTGCAAGGCTCTCGACTCTCCAACCTTCGAAACCCTAAACTCCGAAATGGTACCTCCAACGGGATCAACAACTATAAGCCTTCCTTTGATCCAACAGCCTGCATGATTTCAGACTTCCGGGTACTGGAAGTTCAAGACTTTCGATCCCAAACCACTATCTCCTTAGGTTCCTGAACCCTGAAACATCGAAATACCAAAACATTATTTCACCAATACTTCACTTTCATGACTTCGGGTTTTTATTATGTGAAGTGCCATGAATCCTTGTCAACAGGAATGACGAAACCTCGATCTCTGAAATGTCAAAATGTCACATCAAGGATATTACGAGTTTCACAACTTTAGTGTTTTCACTACAAAGTCCCTTGGCTCCTTGTCATCAATATTCCCAGTATTCTGAATCTTGAATTACCAAAATCCCGAAGTTCCACACTTCACAATCCTTTTCACGCTCCGGGAGTTAGAGTGACCAAGGATTTTGTCTTACACTCCGGACTTACAAACTCTGAATTCCTGAAATGTTTTGGAGGCTCAAAACACATCATGATCAATGGTCCACATTGATTCTTGATACCAAAGTGATGGGTTCATCCTTCCCTATCCACCTTGCAACTTCTCTAGATCCTACAATCCTCTCAACTTTGGGAGTTCTCCTTAGAGAATTATGACCCCTTGAAGACTTCTACGAAATGAACTAGTGTTCCTCATCTACACTTGGCTTCTACAAAACGGCTTCACTCTGTCTCCCTTTGAACACTTCAAAGGCGCTAACCCTTCTAATCTTTCTCTTGCAACTCCAAACCTTGAAAGGGTTCCTGCACACACTCCTTGCAGAAATCTATCAAATACTTCTAGGTATTTGATTTCTTCGACTATGTGCTTCTGTCGGCAACAACAGTCCTTAAATCCTTCCCTTAGTTGATAAGTCCTAAGACTTCCAATATCCTGCACACTCCTTGCATGGATTTTGTGCTTCACCCGCACTTCTACTGAAATGAGAACAACGGTATCCCTCCTGAGCTTTCTGAGACAAGACTCAAAACTTCATCAACGCACACCTTGTGGACGTTCCACTACACTCCTTGCAAGAACTTCTCTCAGGAAGAGAAACAATTGAAACTCATTCTCTTTCTCTCTCAGACTTCATACATTTAACATGAAATCATACATACACAGCATAGTCTCATAACAAATGCATAACAGAGAGAATAAAACAACCATAAACATACCATTCACCATGTATAAACAGAAAACATCATAACACCATGAAATCTGATTCAAAGCTTCTTATATTAATTCAAAGCTCCTGTACATGGATTCTTCTTTTTCAACTCTCTGCTACAGTTCTCAGAATGATGATAATGTTCATAATACAAGAATGAGGGTGTCTATATCCGTTTTCCCTCCTATGTTCTATAACTTTCTAATCTAACATTCATTTCTACCTACTCTTACATTTAACAGAATTAAATGTCTTAATATACTACAGATGATAGAAATTGCTCAAGATCTATTTACAACCTCCAAGATATAAATGCAAAGTACGCCTTCTTCCTAATTATTACATTAATGCCTTTTAAGTTTAAAATTCAAAACGGTTCTTATGAAAACATGCTCTTTTCTTCCTCCGCACGTCCAACTATTTCTTTGGCTTAGTCACGTGCTTTGGCTTTGCACGATCCTCCTGCATCATACTCCCTCGCTTGAAAATTTTCATGAACTCCTGTTCATGAGCTCTTGCACGATCTGTCCATGCTTTTGAATCTCTGTTTCATCTTCCCAACTAGCATCTTCAACTGGGTGTGCTTTCCACTTGACCAAGTATTCAAAATACTCCTTCCTCTTGGTCTTCTTGTTGACTCTCTTGTCAATTATACTTTCCATCTATGGATTTTCAGCTACAGGCATTTGTTTTGTCCATTGAAACTCTTTCTGTTCACCTTCTGCTCCTACTTCCTCAACTTTGTAAGGGTACAAATCTGCAACATTGAATATCTGTGAAATTTCGATCCCATCGGGTAATTCAATCTCATATGCATTTTCCCCAAATTTCTTTATGACCTTGCATGGTCCAATCTTTTTCATATTCAACTTGTTATATGTCCCCCTTGGGAATCTCTCCTTCCTTAGATGTGCAATAATCAGATCGCCAACTTCAAATTGAATTTATCGCCTGTGTTGATCTTCTCTACGCTTGTATTCTTGGCTTGAGCTCTGCAATCGCTCCTTGACTCGGTTGTGAAGCTCCTTCAATGCATCTACAAAATTCTATGCACTAGCACTCCTAAATTCATTTCGTTCTGAATCTTTCAATTCAGAAACTCCCCTTGGCTGCATTCCATATACAATTTGGAATGGACTCTGCCCTGTGCTCCTGTTGAGTGAGTCATTATAAGAAAACTCTGCCTTTGGCAGAATGTGATCCAACTGACTATGGTGTTCAGTCACTAGGCTCCTCAACAAATCTCCCAAGATTATGTTCACGACCTCTGTCTGTCCATCCGTCTGAGGATGATATGCTGAGCTAAAAGACAAACTTGTTCCCAACTTCTTCCATAAAGTCCTCTGGAAATGTCCCACGAACTTGGTATCTCGATCAAAAACTATACTCCTTGGCAAGCCATGAAGTCTAACAACTTCTTTGAAAAACAGATTCACAATGTGAGTTGTGTCACTGGTTTTCTGGCATGGTATGAAATGGGCCATCTTAGAAAATCTATTGACTACCACAAAGATAGAATCATATCTTCTTTCTGTCCTTTGTAGTCCCAATATAAAATCCATGCTCACTACATCCCATGGTCTTTCTGGTATGGGTAATGGTTGATATAACCCTGTGTTCTGCCTCTTCCCTTTTGTGTGCTGACAAATTCTGCATCTGTCCACAAATTTCTTAACATCTATCCTCATCCCTAGCCAAAAATATAAGCCATTCAACTTGGAGAATGTCTTATCATGACCAAAGTGTCCGGCCAATCCTCTAGTGTGTTTTTCCTTCAGCAAATTCTCCCTCATGGAGCATTTTGGAATACATAGTTGATTGCCCCTGAACAATAATCCATCCCGGATCATGTATTCAATCCATTGGGTTCTGTCCCTGAGAATTGGATTCTCAGATTCCTCATATGCTTCCTTAAAATATTGGTCATCCCTGTACATTTCTTTGAGATTATCAAAACCCAAAGTTTTGACTCTAAATTCCTGCATAAGCAAACATTTCCTTCTTAAAGCATCAACAACTTTGTTAGCAGTTCTAGAAATGTGCTTAATCACAAAAGTAAAATTCTGCATGAATTCAACCCATTTCGCATGTTTTTGGTTCAACTTCTCCTGTTGGGTCATGAATTGTAAAGCATGATTATCACTGTACAAAACAAACTCTTTAGGAATCAAATAATGTCTCCATTTATTCAATGCTTATATGACTGCATAAAATTCCTTGTCATATGTGGAGTATTTAACCTTCGCTTCATTCAGTTTTTCACTGAAGTATGCTATCGGTTTGTCATATTGGCTCAAGACTGCTCCTATTGCAAATCCACTCGCATCACACTTGACCTAAAATGTCTTGCTTAAATCTGGCAGAACCAAATATGGTTGCTCAATGATCTTCTTCTTCAGCAGATTGAAACTCTTCTTTGTTTCCTCTATCCAGTGAAAAGATTTATGTCTTTTCTTCACCGTATCCATCATTGGTGTGCTAATTCCACTGAAATTTCGGATGAACTTCCTGTAGAAACTTGCCAATCCATGGAAGCTTTGAAGTTCAAATACATTCTTTGGTTATGGCCAATTCTTAATTGCATTCACCTTTTCTGGATCCATCTTCAACTCATTCACAGAGATAACAAAACCCAAATAAATGAGTTATGTCCTCATAAATGATGATTTCTTCATATTAATCAGCAATTTCTCTTGTTGTAATATCCTCATCACTGCAGATAAATGCCTTAAGTGTTATGCTTATGTCTTGCTGAAAATTAATGTATCGTCAAGATATACAATGATGAATTTTCCTATGAAATCCTTCAGGACTTCATTCATCAATCTCATGAAAGTATTGGGTGAATTTGTTAACCCAAATGGCATGAAAAGCCATTCATATAGCCCCTCATTCATCTTGAATGTTGTCTTCCATTCATCCTCTTCTCTCATGTGAATTTGATGGTATCCACTTTTCAAGTCAATCTTTGAAAACAATCTTGTGCCACTCAAGCAATCCATCAAATCGTCCATCCTTGGCAATGGAAATCTGTATCTGATGGTGATCTTATTGATCTCCCTTGAGTCTGTAGACATTCTCCAACCTCCATCTTTCTTTGGGCTGAGCACTGTTGGAATAGCGCACGGACTCAAGCTCTCTCTAATCAATCCTTTGTCCATTAAATCCTGGACATGTCTCTTGAATTCTTCATTTTCCTGCAGTGTCAATCTGTAAGCTACTTTGTTTGGTAAACTAGCTCCAAGCATAAGATCAATGTGATGACTTATACTCCTGATCAGTGGCAACGAACAAGGTAGTTCATCCACTACTATATCAACGAACTCTTCCAGCAACTTTTGGATTTCCTCTGGTAAATCATCCACTCTTGTACTGGTCAAAACAATTCTAGGCTTCCTGACCACAATAAATTGTGTGTCTTCCTTCTTATTTACCTCATTAAGAAGTTCCTTCAAACTCATGAGAAGTACAGTGTTTCTCACCTTTGATTTCACTTCTTTGTCCTTAATCGGCAACAACATGTGCGTTCTCCCATTTTTCTCCAGGGCGTACGTGTTCTTTCTCCCATCATGAATCACTTTCCTATCATATTTCCATGGTCTACCCAGCCATAGATGACAAACATACATCGGAATGACATCACATAATATTTCATCCTTATATCCTCCTATTTTAAATTCAACTAAACATTGTTTAGTGACATTTACCTGATGTCCTTTTTGTAGCCATGAAACTTTGTATGGGCTTGGATGTACAACAGTCTCCAGCTCCAGCTTTTCTACCATCTCTGTAGAAACAAGATTGTTTGTGCTACCGTTGTCCACGATGACTTTGCATAATCTATCTTTTGTTTTGCAAGTAGTCTGAAACATACTGTTCCTTTGGGCTAGGTTCTCTGCCTCCTTTTCTAGCGTTAAGAGAACTTTCCTCATCATTAAGGATCTTCCACCCTCAACATATTCTACCTCAACATTCCATCCTTGAGCTTCGACAATGTGAGTCTCACCACCTTCTTTTTTTCTGTCTGGACACTGATAAGATTTATGCCCGATTTTCCCACAGACAAAACATTTCACTTCACCTCCTCAACCTCTTCCTCTTCCTCTAGCTCGAGGAAAAGTGTTTCTATCAGCATATTTCCCTCTCTGTGAGCTTCCTCCTCCCTCATGTTGATTTTGAGGTTTCTTCCCTTTTTCTTTAGATTTCTGAATTTTGTGTTGGGCAATTGTTTTGCCTCTGGCTTGACTTCTGCCTCAGCCTCTTTGACCTTTCTTTCAGCTCATCTTCTCTTCAGCTTTCAGATCCATATGATAAGCATCTTCTACATTCCTAAGGGTCATCATGCCCATCTCATATTGAATGTCATATCTCAGACCATTCATGTACCTGACAACTTTTTCATCATCGCTTTCCCGATGACCTGCTCTGATGTTTATTTTGTAGAAATATTCAGTGTATTCCTTCACTAACATCATCTTCTGTCTCAAATTCTGCATCCTCCGAAACAGATTGATTTGATAATCCTTGGGTATGAATTTGGATTTCATCTTCGCAACCATTCTATCCCAACTTTTGATTTTTTTGCTTGCCTTTGCAGCATCTGTCAACCTGCAGTTCATCCCACCATAGTGTTGCATGCCCTTTAAGTCTAGTAACAACATGTTTGAGCTTCTTGTCTTCCTTGAAATCCTCATAGTCGAAGTATTTATCTAGATCTCTAATCTAGTCTAGAATCTCTTCAACATCCAGGTTTCCCTCATACATGGGAATCTCCATTTTTTCTTTGTACTTATCCTTGCAACGGCCCTGAATAGGCGTTCGTCTGCAACATCTTTGACTACGAATTCCTCTCCTTTGTGTCCAGCTTCATTTTCACTTTCAGCCTCGATGAAATCCCCAGCGTCAATTGTGCGCCTTTATGTTGTCTCCATAACATCAATCCTAGCACGTAACTCATGCATTTCTCTTTCCACTGTTGGATCAGGCATTTCCACTGGCCTATCTCTTCTTCTCGGAGGCATGGTTGTAGAATGTTCCTCTATTCTCTCTGCTAGAGAAATCAAAGACTTGTTCTACAGCTCTGATACCAAATTGATGCAAACCCTCGAACCCTCAAGTTGAGGTCCACACAGGATTGTTCTAAATCTACCCCTTGAGTCTGATTGACTCTTCGATTTCCCTTCAGGGAATCTCTCACACACACGATTATGTATCCACAGGTCCTTATGAGTATGCTCATATGATCAAATGAAGAACATCACTCAAATCCCTTGACCTCAATAAATTGGTTGCGCCCCTTTCCAAATCGGGACTTTCCTTTCTTTTCGGGACTTCATGTTTTGTGATTTCGTGAATCTTGTTGTCGAGTTCCTAACTCTTCAACCTCTAAAACCTGAAATTATGAAATGCCGAAAATCTTCGACCACATCCTCCTCCACAGTTGTATCGCATTTCACGACTTCATAAATTCTAATGCAAAGAACCCTGACCTCCTATCTTCGCAACTGCCAAAATGCCGAACCCCGATGCGTTCAGCAAGGTTGGCTCCCCAATGAACTTTTCAACGATTTTAGAGTTTCGGACTTCATGACTTTGCAAATCCTGGTGTGAGTCTCTCGGCTCTCCAACCTTCGAAACCTCAAACTATGAAATGGTACCTCCAATGGGATCAACGACTATAAGCCTTCCTTCGATCCAATGGCCTGCGTGATTTCGGACTTCTGGGTACCAGAAGTTCGAGACTTTTGATCCCAAACCATTGTCTCCTCAGGTTCCCGAACCCTGAAACACTGAAATACTGAAACACTATTTCACCAATACTTTTCTTTCGCGACTTCGGGTTTTTCTTATGTGAAGTGCCCTGAATCCTTGTCAACAGGAATGTCGAAACCTTGATCTCTGAAATGTCAAAATGCCACTTCAAGGATATTACAGGTTTTGCAACTTCAGGGTTTTCACTACAAAGGCCCCTGGCTCCTTGTCATCAGGATTCCCGGTATTCTGAATCCCAAATTACTGAAATCTTGAAGTTCCACACTTCACAATCCTTTTCTCGATCCGGGAGTTAGAATGACCAAGGATTTGGGCTTACACTCCGGACTTACAAACTATGAATCCCCGAAATGTTCTGGTGGCTCAAAATAGATCATGATCAATAGTCCATGTTGATTCCTGATACCCAAGTTATGGGTTCATCCTTCCCTATCCACCTTGCAGCTTCTTTGTATCCTACGATCCTCGCAACTTCGGGAGTTATCCTCAGAGAATTCTGACCGCTCGTTCCTTCCTTGAAGACTTCTGCGAAATGAACCAGTGTTCCTCGTCTGCACTTGGCTTCTGCAAAACAGCTTCTCTCTATCTCCCTTTGAACACTTCAAAGGCACTAACCCTTATGAGATTTCTCTTGCAACTCCAAACCTTGAAAGGGTTCCTACACACTCCTTACGAAAATCTATCAAATACTTCTGGGTATTTGATTTCTTCGACTCTGTGCTTCTGTCGGCAACAACAGTCCTTAAATCCTTCCCTTAGTTGATAAGTCCTAAGACTTCCAACATCCTGCGCACTCCTTGCATAGCTTCTGTGCTTCACCCACACTTCTACTGAAATGAGAACAATGGTATCTCTCCTGAGCTCTATGAGACAAGACTCAAAACTTCATCAACGCACACCTTGTGGACGTTCCACTGCACTCATTGCAAGGACTTCTCTCAGGAAGAGAAACAATTGAAACTCATTCTCTTTCTCTCTCATACATCATACACTTAACATGAAATCATACATACATAGCATAGTCCCATAACAAATGCATAACAGAGAGAATAAAACAACCATAAACATACCATTCACCATGTATAACTAGAAAACATCATAACACCATGAAATCTGATTCAAATCTTCTTATATTAATTCAAAGCTCCTGTACATGGATTCTTCTTTTTCAACTCTCTTCTACAGTTCTCATAATGATGATAATGTTCATAATACAAGAATACAAGAATGAGGGTGTCTATATTCGTTTTCCCTCCTGTGTTCTATAACTGTCTAATCTAACATTCATATCTACCTACTCTTACATTTAACAAAATTAAATGCCTTAATATACTACATATGAGAGCAATTGCTCAAGATCTGTTTACAACCTCCAAGATATAAATGCAAAGTACACCTTCTTCCTAATTATTACATTAATGCCTTTTAAGTTCAAAATTCAAAACGGTTCTTATGAAAACGTGCTCTTTTCTTCCTCCGCGCGTCCAGCTATTTATTTGGCTTAGTCGCGTGCTTTGGCTTTGCACGATGCTCTTGCATCACTATAGGATTGACTATCATTTCCCAAGAAATACTAGGCTTCCTTTGTCACAAACTAGCATGATTCAATATCGTTGGGTAAAATCCCAACTGTATTTTAAATATGCATCCTTCTACTCAAGGAACTTATGCAGATGATTTATGTTTGGCAGTAACATTCTCCATGGGCTCATATTAGCCTTGGTAATCAAATATTATGACCATACATCAGCATGTATAATTTCATAGTGAAGTCAACTTCTTTATTTGGGAATGTTAGCAACATACAATGCCAATTTCCAAAACATTTCTCAACAGTAAAGGATTTCATTCCTCTCTTCAGTAGGGGTTTTCTAATCCTCTAAATATGTTTATTTTCTAGTGACTCGTCCATGAGCCCAAGAAGGCCAAGTGTTGTAACCATGCTCTGATACTAATTTTTAACACACCTATGGTGGGTAATCAAATTTTCGTTCTTCTTAGGAGAATCAATACCCTCATTCGAGGTCTCTATTCCATTCTTAGAAATCTTCCAGAGCTTTCTAGCCACGATCTCCATGCTTCGAAATGAGGTCAAAGATGGCAGATATACTCTCCCAAGTTCCTTGAGTTATTTCATCCCCCTATACTTTCATATGACCGTAGTCTATGACCAAACTCCAAGACAACAGACACAAAGATGACCGCCATGTGAATCCTCTGGAGTGGAAAACCTCTGAAGTTCACAATCCGACGTCGCATGTCCTCAGGTATTTCAACGGACTTGGTTTACTTCAGGACTTTGGTGTTTGGGGGTTTCAAACATTCCTCCACCTTTTTCCTTCTAAGTACTCCATACCCAAAGTTACAGATCAAGTGCCCTACATCCCTCATGATCGACGATTATGATCGTCTTCGGGACTTCGACGTTCGGGAGTTCCGAGAACTCCAACTCTTTTTCTATTAGAATGTTTTCTTCTAAAGTTAAGGATCACGCACCATGCATCCCTCTCATTTGATGGTGGGGATCCACTTCGAGTGTCCCTCTACTCCACGTTGATTTCTCCCTGCTTCTGATGTACGCAATCTACTGAGGCATGTCTCCCGCAGATCGACGGCTATAAATTACTTCACCTCTTCAATATTTGGGAGTTTCAACCTCTCCTCACTCACTTTCTCCCAGAGTGATTTCACCTGAATTCAATGATCTGTCGAAGCGTGTCTCTCTCAAATCCATGGTCATGATTTACTTTGCGATTTCTCAACTCACGTGACCCCACTTTCCTCTGAAGTGGCTATCTCCTGAAATGGAAGATCTATTGACAAATGTCCTCAGCTAACAAACGACTCAGATGAACTTCGGATCTTTGGCCTTCAGGAGTTCTTTTTCAACACATCTCATTTTCTCCCGAAGTGATTTCACTCGAAGCACAGGATCTGACGACACCTTTCCCTTTGGCTTGGATGACTCAAATCTTCTTCGGCTCTTTGACTCGTAACTTCCGCTCAAGTATCCTTTGGATCCCAGTGTGTGCCACTCTGAGAGTGATATCTAGAAACCTCGTCACTCGACACATAGTCTCCCACAGGATCTCGATGTTGATACTCGCATCCCCATGATCAAACGATCGTGAGGGATCCCGAAAGATCCTTAGATCCATGATCCACATCAACTTTGGGAACTCGGGACTTCGGAGGTTTTGGTGCTACCAAACCTCTGTCCTCCCGAATTCGTCAATGTTGAACTGACTATATTGTATATCTAATGGTCTGAATAGTTCCCAGGCATCCTCAGACCTACGACCTAGATTAACTTTAGGACTTCAGGGGGTGTCACCTCATGTGCAATGAATATGATTGATTCACTGGACTCACGAAGTCTGAAGGGTTCTAAGGGTTAACACCTGCATTCTTTCTCCATATTCAACGATCGTGAATAACTTCAGCTTCTCCCGAACTAATCTCATCCATTCGTCCTTCAAACAAAATTATCTCTTCTTTTAGGGGCTTGAAACTCATTATTCTACCTAAGTTCTATCATCTCGTTAAATACTTAAGTATTTTTCACTAATTCTCCTGAACTCAATTCTTAGAGAAATCCTCCGTGCACCTATTACACTCATCTATCAACTCTATAACTTAAGGGTTCTCAATCTCTTCCCACCTCGCAGAGATCCTATGCATACGTGCACTATCTCTCATGAGATTTAACAGATTCCTTCCTCCAAGGAACTCAGAATGACTAGGAGCGTCGACATGAACACATGGAATTGTGCCCAAGGTCGACGAACTCATAGTTCATTGCTCTAGTTTAAGCCATCACAAGGTTCAAGCAATTACGAGTACAAGTCATGTCTGAACCATAAAATTTCTTACTCACCTAAATACACAATCAAGCATAAATAAAAGTGATACGGTATAACCATTAAGAAGACGTGCACATCCCTAAAGCATTCATAGGATATCCAAATTTAATCTACAGTTACAGTCCAATTACACAGGATATGAGAATACTTATCTATTATAGGTGGAAGCCAACTAACTAATTGTCAGTATTCGCCTCTCCACCCAACCATAGGCTCAGAGGCATTCATTATTATCACTCTGGCCACCCCCGTGCCAAGCCATGATATCACTAGGTAACTCTCATAGTTTCTTAAGGATTATTTCTTTGTTTCATCTTCTGCTCAAGTTTTGTTCTCTACAAACTTTCATAGATCTCTTTCTCTGTCATGGTCTTGGCGAGGTTTATCATATACTCACTCAGAACCAAGCTCGTGGCCTTCTGTTCATTATCCGCTGGAGAGCTTTGCGTGATCTCCTCTCTGTCGATATATTTTTCCTTGTCTCTATTTTCTGTATATATTTTCCTAGGATGGTTCTCGACCCATCATGTTCCTTCTGCCAGAAGGGAACTCTAGTCATCTTGGTCTGTCAGACCCTGCGGTACTTTGGGCTGATGTTATTTAGTCATACCATGCTTCCATTCATGGGGGTGGTTGATTGTTCAACCACCAGTCCTTTTTCATTATCTAATTTCTCTCCTTAGGATCTAGAGAGGCTCATTATCTCAACAAAGGGAGTTTGGGTCATTTGAACTAATTGACGCTCTCTACAATATCCTCACTCTTTCCTCTAGTGATATCATGTCCAGTACTTCAAGGCTTCACCCCCACAGTCATTCATTGATAGTTTAAACCATAATACATTTATATTTTTCCCATGCCATATCATCGTAATTATAGTTAATGATTAATTACAAGCTTGGGGAAACAAGGGTGTTACAAGATCCCACTAAATCACATAAGTGAGTGAGATCCAAACTGATCAGATTCCACCTCATCCTTTCGGATATTCCATTCTAGAACCTTCGATAAATTCACCTTTTTCCTTTGTTTGAGAATCGCCACACCCTCAACATTAGCAACCTGCGATGACGTTGCAAGCCACTGTGGTGCAACATGTGATGATTGGGGATCGTTGCACCCTTAACACTGAAAAGGTGCGATGATATTCTTTGATATGGTTTTTCATTAAGGAAAAGATGATTCCATTTCTCAGGAGAAAGTCTTATTTCTTCAATAGACTTCAAGGAACAGAGAAGTAGGCAATACACATATCATTAGTGATCACGGGGGTGACGAAAATAATGTGTAACACATGCAAAGCTTCAAATGGGATCATTTTCAATGAAGCTCGATACCCATTATTATAGGAAAACTCAACCAAGTGCAAGTAATATTCCCACTTAGAGGGCTTATCCATCTCATACATTATCAACATGTCTTCAATTACTTGGTTAAATCTCTCTCTCTTCCCATCTAACTATGGATGGTATGTTGTGATAAAGTTCATATTTGTACTAAATCCTTTAAACAATCCTTCCCCCCCACCGGGGAAATTTGAATTAAACTTTGTGTCTTTGTCTGAGAAAATTTCCTTAGTTATCCCATGCCCCCTAGAAATCTCCCTCATGTAAATTTATGCAATATTAGTTGTTGTATGAATCGTATTTATGGGAACAAAATGAGCAGACTTTCTTAATTTGTCAACCACTACCATGACTAAATCATGTTGTCTTGTTGTCCTTGGCAATTTAGTTATAAAATAAATGGTTACCACTTCCCATTTCTTCTCTGTAATTGGTAATGGTTGTAGCAAATATGTTGGGTTCCTTTGCTCAACCTTCACTCTCTGACATTCCATACATCTAGAAATGTAATCAACAACATATTTTTTCATTCCTAGCCAAAATAATTGGCTTATCACTACTGTCTGTCCAATTTAGTTATAAAATTAATGGTTACCACTTCCCATTTCTTCTTTGGAATTGGTAATGGTTGTAGCAAATCCATTGGGTTCCTTTTCTCAACCTTCACTCTCTGACATTCCATACATCTGGAAATGTAATCAACATCTTTTTTCATTCCTGGCCAAAAGAATTGGCTTCTCACTACTGTAATTTTTTTCTGGTAACCAGGATGTCCAACATATGGAACATTATGCATTTCATTTAGTACAAAATTCCTAAGTTCTTCAGAACTAGGAACATAAATTCTATTTTTTTTCATAAGTAATCCATATTCTTTCATCTCATATTATTTAATTTTTTGTTGTACATTTTTTTGTTGTAATATTTCTTGTACATGTAGGTAATGTTGATCTATGAAAACAACATCTAAAAATCTTCTCTTTAAATATAATGGATTCATACTAACAACTGTAGCATGCATGTGATGTACTCTTCTACTAAGTGCATCAACAAATTTATTTTCTTTTCCTTTGATATGGTTGATGTCAAAATCATATTCACTTAAAAATTCCAACCATCTCTTTTGTATGGCATTCAAAGTTGGTTGTTCAAAATGATATTTTAGACCACTATGGTCTATTCTCAATTCAAATCTCTTCCCCAAGAGATAATTCCCCCACATCTTCAAAGCGTGAATAATGGAAGCAAGTTCCAAGTCATGTGTGTCATAGCTCCTCTCATACTCTTGAAGCTTTCTGGACTCATAACCAATGACATGTCCATTTTGAGTCAAGAATCCACCAAGTCCTTCCTTGCATGGATCTGTACATACCACAAAACTTCCATTTGGGTCAAAAATATTTAAAATAGGAGCACTAGTAAGTAATTATTTCAACAAATTAAAGTTTTGTTCACACTTA
>ML851655.1:0-12552 GCA_009831015.1 Picea engelmannii
AGCTATAAGCTTCAATTTTTGATATTTTGGTCTTCGGACAAACTTCTTGTAAAAAACAAACTCTTTTGATCGTTATATATACAGATGGGTTCTACCGATTTACTCTATATTGTGTGAATTTTAATGTGTTTGATTTATAAATGTTTCAAATGTCTATCCAATACATAATTAGTGTTTGCACCCAATTCGTCACTTGGTGAGCAAATAAAAGGTGCTTACATGCCCAGTTGGGCTCTGCTAGGCATGACAGCTGTAAAAGGAAAGGTTAGAAAGAGAAACTACAAAGTTATAAACAAGAATTAAACTAAAATAAACTAAAACTATGAGCAAATGAAAGAATGAAAAATAAATACAAATGGACCAATATCACCAATGTATAACTGATCTATTGATGAAATCCAAAGTCACAATGAATAAAGGGGACTTGGGTCCCTTCTTTCTCCAATGGAAGGCGCTTGAGGCCCTCACAAGCTTGCTCTCCTTACAATGAAAAGATGAAAATGTGGGTGAAAGAACTCCAAGCTTATCAACTCAAGAGAGGGGTGGATAGCTCTTGTGAAATGATGCCTATGTGTTCTTGTCAAAGAATGAGTCCTTAACAATCTTGGCAGCATAACAATGCATAGAATTCCTTGAGAAAGTGATGGTTATTCATGGCTTTTTATAGCCTAGCATTGGGTGTTTATGTAACCTCTTTGGAGTGTGAAAAGGGGCTCTTTAGGGCTCAATTAGGTCTTTGACCAGCCCACCATGCGGATTGAGATTGGATTTGGTGTCAAATCGACTTTGGAGCTGATCCATTAGTGGTTGGGAGGCCGACCAATTTCAATAAATGCACCGTTTAGCAGGTGCGCGTGTTTTTTTCCCAACAAATGCACATCGTGCGCACATGCGCGCATTGTGCATTTCTGTTATGCGCATATGCGTGCACTCCCCAGTTCTGTAAAGCGCCCTTCAATTTTTTGATCATTTTGTATAGTTTTTTACCCTTTTGCAATGCTGTGGAATTAATCATGTGCCATGAATGACTTCAGTCCTGTTTTGACGATGCGGAGTTCTTGTCGCCATGTGTGGACGAAATTTCAGTGATAATAGATGCCCCCTGATGGATGAGGTTAGGAGCACACGTATAGCAAAAATATATCAATGTTTCTTTTACTGAGAATGGTGTTGTAAGGGAGAGCAAGAGTGGGACCGTGTAGAGCACTCCTTTGGAGAAGAAAGGAACCTGTATATCCCGACCTTCCACAAGGTGCGTAACAATATACAACTGTGTACAAACGAGGCGGGCATGCCCCATGCTCGTATGACGTAACTCTAAAAAAGATGACGGAAATTTTGGTGTAGACAACTGCAGTGCCCTCGGGGGCGGTAATGATAAAGGCAGAAGACAAGTCTGCAAAGGGACATACTCTGAACAATAGGAAATGATCGCAGGAACAAGAAGCGACGATGAAGCAGCTAGTGATGGCCCTACCAATTTCAGAGGTCTTCAGCAAATGATAATAATAACTGCAATAGTCACAAAGTAAGACCCACCGTAACATGAGAAAGTGTTGGCGTCGAATGTTATGGGGGTCAACGACATCAAGGAGCAATGGTGTTTCCCCCTGTTCCGTCCGAGATCTCTCATTAAATAGAAAATGAGAATCAAGATACTGTCGCCCTTCTGGAAAATTGTGTTGATGTCGATAAAAGGGGGACGCGACTCCGAGAAGCAAAGGGCTTCACAGAATCTACTGTGGTGAGGAAGTGGCAGAGGTACATGGACGAATTCAAGAAGTGGGAAGACTCAAGACTGCCCTTGGTTGGAGAATGTATGAGACAAATAGTGGCCACAACCATGTGATAAGGTCGAGTGTCAGGGGGACACCAAGACCG
The DNA here is from genome assembly GCA_009831015.1 of Picea engelmannii. NCBI lineage: Eukaryota > Viridiplantae > Streptophyta > Pinopsida > Pinales > Pinaceae > Picea > Picea engelmannii. Next base: position 1,882 of record ML851655.1, read on the forward strand.
AGGATAAGTTGTGCCAGAGGTGGGACAAGGTGAAAAAATTCAGAGGGTATAGGTAAGTGATCTGGGTAGTACTCTGAAGATATAGACGATGTCGGTGAGGGTAAATGAGAAGTAATGCTCCAACCAAGGGTGACATGGGTTACGTGTGGCCAAAAAGGAAAGTAAGTTGCCAATGGTGATGAAAAAAAGTAAATAACTGGAAATGAAGGCATTTGTACAATCAATAATGAATAAATTTTGGGAAAGATGTACAGATACAGAAACGGGTGCCCCAGTGTGAAATGAGTGCCCCAGGGAGGGCAAAAAGTTCTTGGAAAACTGATGAAGGGTGGGGGCCCCATTGGTGAGTTTCTGTATGAGGTAGGTGAAATGGAGATAGGTTCGCAGATGGGCAAACTGATGGTGGATGAGATGGTGGGTTCGTGATCCTGCGGAGGTGCAGGTAAAAAGAACGTAACCATGAAGTGATGATTTGGGAGTCCATATGAGAAGCTAGCAAGATGAGGAGAAGAAGTATGTGGTTGATCTGCAACATGATGAAAGACTACCGGGACTCCCATCCCTAAAGGGTAATAAAGAACAGCATGAGTGTCAAAAGTGCCAAAAGGTGCTATGAATGGGACAACTCATGTGGGTGAGAATGCTACCGGGTGACAGTACGGAAGATGCAACTGGAGGTGTGAGTACTGCAGAGCCGAGAATGGGTATCCTAAAGGCTAATATCAGAGGGTGTGACTAGAAATGTAAATGCAATACAGCGGGAGAGACTACATGCCAGTGCTGAGTATATACCTGAAGGAATGATGTGAAGAGATGATGATCAAGTACCTGCACAGAGAACAACCAAATACCCAAAGTGAACAATATCTGAAGAGAATAAAAAACATGAACATGTATGAGATAAATGTGACAAGGCGCATGTGTACCTGGCCATGATGTGAGAAAAAGGTGCCCCGGGGGCTCAGGATGAAAAAGCGGCCTAAAGATGGCTGTGATGTAGGTGGCGGGACGATGATCCCGTGTCTGAAGACGGTTCGAAAAATGGACGCCATGGGCTCCTTGAATGGTGAGTGGAATTTTGGCAAAAGGCTTATATATAGCTGTAGGGCCCACATTGCCACCTCATTTGTACCTGCTGCTACAGTGAGTGGACGAGCAAATTTAGAGGAGATTGAGTGATTCGGGGAGCACGAGGGATCCGATCGACGGTGTGTGAGTCTCAGGTTAGTGGTCTGATCGTCCTGCATAGAAATAGGTTTCTAATTTTTGGGTAGGGTAGGTACGGGGGGCCGTACAAGAGGTTTAAGGGGAATTTTCCTAGGGGGTGGGCCCGCGTGAGCAGGTGATTCAGTGGAAGGCGCGCATAAATGCGCGCCTGTCCACTGAATATGCGCACAGTGGTGCACGTGAGGTGGAAATTAAGGCGTGCCCTAGGGGCGCGCCTGTGAGGTGGACAGGTGCGCATTAATGCGTGCCTGTGGGGTGAACAGGCACGCTCTCGAGCGCGCCTGTGAGTTTGACAGGCGCGCCCTAGAGCGCGCCTGTATTGTGAACAGGCGTGCATACATGCGCTCCTGTATCGTGAACAGGCGCGCATTTGTGCGTGCCTGTGGGTGGTAAAACCGCACCTTTGAGGCAAGTTTTTAAGGGGAAAAAAGGGAGTCTTTTTGATGCAATTGGTGTGGGTAGACATTGATATAGGAATCTGTGTTGTGTGCAGGTGGCTAGCAGTGACCATGGATGTGCGATGGCACGAGCGAGACTGGTCGCAGCTGCGAGATGTTGTGGCCAATGCGAGGCCTGCAGTTCGAGCGTCTTTAGCAGCTAGTGGGTTGCTAAAGTTTTTTGAGTGCCCATTGATATGGGCACAAGAGTACCTACTTCAGTTCTTGCTCCAGATGTGGAGCCCTGATCAGCACTGCTTCCTCGTACGAGGAGAGCAGATCCCCTTCATTGTGGTGGAGGATATATACTTCTTGACTGGGCTCCCCTTCCGGGGAACACCATTGCCGGTAGAGCCTGTGCTGCCGAGGGATACTCACTTGCGGGATGTCGTCGAGCGATATTGTTCAGGTGAGAAATACATGGTTGGGAGTGTAGTGAGTATCAATGGGTTGTATTCCCTGTTGCATCGTTGCATAGCAGCGATGATTGTTCAGGTGTATGGGTCACGAGCGACCCACCAGATCAGTGGTGGCGAGCTGCTGGTGATGGAGAGGGTAGTGGTGGGTTGTGAGCAATTCGCCTGGGGTTTGACCCTTCACGCACGGATGATCGCGCAGCTGGACCGATGTCGGTCGATAGGTACCGGGGAGTTTGCGTTTGGCTCCATCCTGGTAGCTTATTTCTTGGAGAGGGTGCCGATGCTGCGCCCGAGGGTTCTTCTAGAGGCGCCTGGGGTGCGAGAGCCCCGACTGAGGCGGTGGTCTCAGATTTTGGTTCACCACGGTGGTGGTGAAGGCGGACATTATTTTACTGCATAGGCGACGCAGATATGGCGGCAGATGCCACAGGTTATGCTTCAGTACCCCTATGTTGGGGTTGACTTTCGGGGGGACCCGGACATGGTATTGCCTCCTGGGGAGGTTTTTGATGACCGAGGTATGTTGTGTATTTGTATATGTTTTGATTTATGGTGTGCTTTTTGATATACTAGTTCATATGTATGATGTATAGATACTGATATGATCTGCTATTTGTTGCTTTGTGCATGTGCAGATTTGGCACCTCGCGGGTGCGAGGTGGAGTTGTATAGAGCGTCGGCTCAGAGAGAGCCGAAGAGACCTCCACATGGAGGAAGGAGGTGATGAGATGAGGCTGCGGGGGCACCAGCAGAGCCTGAGAGACCGGCAAGGAGGCGTCGATTTGATGACCCTGGTGTGGGGCCATCACACGCTCCTCCGGCGGCAGTCGGAGTCGATTTGGATGATATATGCCGCCGTTTTGAGATGGTGTTGAAGGACGTTCCTGAGGGCATGTGGATCTGTATCCAAGACGAGGGGTTCCTGGAACAGTGTATAGGGTTACCGCCACCATGGCGGGGCCTAGTGCGACGAGCAGCAGTGCTCGCCGCGATGACTAGAGGACGCATGCCGCCTAGGCAGGGGGGTCCTGCGGATGTTCCACCACCACCGCCTGGGGCTGGTGGGGGTGGGCCACCCCCTCCTCCTGAAGGAGGAGCAGCGGGGGGTGCGATAGAGGCACCCTGATATGTGTATGTATTGTGTAGACCTTTTTGATTATATAGGCTGGTGAGCCTCTTTTTGTACCGAGATGTGGCACTGGCCTACGGGCATATGTATTTTTTTTGTATGTAAACATTCAGATGGACTGATGGGCCCACATATATATATATATATATGAGTATACATGTTTTTGAGATCCAAATCTGTTGTACATGTGTTTTGTGTTAATGATGATGATGTTGATTCTATCTATATGCTGTGACAGGACGTATGAGATGTTTATGTATGTGTAGCTTGATGTGATATATGCCAATCGAGCACCATGTTAGCTATTTCATCTGTTGTTTGATTCAATTCTCTTGGAATATGTGTAAATTTAATGGAATCAAAATGTCGAGATAATAATCTAACCTACAAGTATTTGCGAAAGAGGCACGGATCGCATACACGGTACACATTGTTGAGCTGGAGAACGACTAGCTGGGAGTCGATGAAAATGCTAAGGTGACGAATATGATGATGTTGGGTGTCGGTTAGGAGGCCAATGACAAAAGTGTATTCGGCTTGGTTGTTGGTTGTTGGTCCCAAACATATGCCGCTTGAATGTAGCATTTCATGTGATGGGGTATAGAGAGCCCAAGCAGCCGAAGCGAGATTTTGTGTCCAACGGCTGGCGCCGTCGGCGTAACCAATGTGGTAAGCTGGTGGAGGAGTCATCTGTCAATAGCACAAAGGATAGTTTATATGAGAGGGTAAGAGGAAAAAAGAAAAAACACTAAACAAGAAAAAAGTAACCTAAAGTAGATTGACTACTTTTAAGCAAAAAATTTCTTGAGGTATAACCCATTGATGGGTTATTTGAGCGAGAGGCCTTCGGGGGAGGCCAGGATGTATGCACCTTTGGTGAGGAAATGTTGGATGATGTAAGGGCCATGCCAAAGTGATTTGAATTTGTCGTGGCCAAAGGTATCATGAGCGATATCATAGGCTAGGACAAGGTCGCCTTCGCGAAATGATCGAAGATTGACATGGTGATCAAAGGTAGCTTTGGATCATTTTTTAGCTGCCTCGTTGTTCTGTAATGAGGATCGACGATCCTCATGCAGAGACTCCAAGTTCAGCAAGCGCTGCTCCATTGGAGCAGTGTCAGGTAACATCTCAATGGCGGTGGGAAGGGTGGGAATTTCGCACTCGATGGGAAGAGTTGCCTCGACCCCATGGACTAAATGAAATGGCGTGAAACCCGTAGTGGTCTTCACTGCCGTTCGATAAGCCCATAGTGCGGAAAATAACATATGATGCCAATTGGTTTTATGTTTATTAACCGTGCGTTGTAACATGGTTTTGAGGACTTTGTTCACTGCCTCGACCTGTCCATTTGACTGAGGGTAATATGGTGAGGAAAACTCATGAGAGAAGCCTAACCGAGAAGAGAGTTCGACGAAGAACTCGTTCTCAAAATGTTTCCCATGATCGGAAACTAATTGGAGAGGTACTCCGAACCGGGATATAACGTGGTTAAAGAAAAAACGTGTTGCGGTGTCAACGGTGTTGTTGAAAGTGGGCATAGCTTCGGCCCATTTGGTGAAGTAATCGACAGCGACAACAATGTATTTGTGACCATTGCTGGAGGGGGGATTACAAGTCATAAAGTCAATGCCCCATTTACAGAAGGGGCCTGCAGTAATGACAGGGTGAAGAAGAGCTGGGGGAGCATGGGCTTTGTTGGCATAGAGCTGACATTGCTCACATCGTTTCACGGCATGAATGCAATCGTGAAACAAGGTAGGCCAAAAGTAACCGGCCCAGATAATATTTTGAGCCGTGGCTATGCCCAAAAGATGGCCCCCACAGGCGCCGTTGTGGCAGTCGTTTAATACTCTATCGGCCTCGTCAATAGTCAGGAAGCGACGAATAATGGTGTCGACGCCCCGCTGGTATAGGATGTCACCAATGAGGAGATAGAGGGGGGCCTGATGGCGAATGCGCCGACGATCATCTCGTGATAGGTGGTTACCGAACTTTTGAGTTCGTAGGTATACGAGAAGGTTTCCATACCAAGGATCATCTGAAGCGATGTAAAAGAGATGTTCGTCAGGAAAGTCAATATTGACGGGGGTACTAGGTGTGTCAGAGGGAAGGGTCGTGACAAGTTTAGTGAGAATGAGGGCCTTCTTACTCTTAGGTGTTGAAAACTCGAGGTCATATTCCTGAAGGATAACGATCCATCGAGCGAATTTTCCGTTAACTTGGCGACGACTGAGTAAGTATTGCATAGGGTTGGAATCTGCGACGACCTTGGTGGTGCGAAGCAGAATGTAATGGTGTAGCTTCTGGACTACGAGGACAACGGCAAGAGCGAGTTTCTCTTCGTGTTTGTATATCAGGGGTGGTCCTGAGAGGTTCTTACTGACGTAGTAAATGACGTGTTCAGGATTGTCATCTCTGAGCTGGACGAGGACGCCGGCTACGGATACAGTGGATGCTGATACGTAGAGAATGTAGTCACGATTATAGTCAGGTGCACTGATTAAAGGTGCATTTGAAAGCGTTGCTTTAAGGTCATCAAATGACTATTGGGCATAGTCGTCCCATTGAAAGGGGATGTCGTGATGTAGTAAGCATAAGAAACCATGTGCGCGTATGGCGTAATCAGAAACAAAGCGACGCAGAAAGTTAGCTTTGCCCTATAGAATCTGCAGTTGTCGTAAATTCCGAGGAGGTGGAATTTCGGTGATAGCTTTGACTTTAAGGGGGTCTACGGTAATACCGTTGTGGGAAACGATAAAACTAAGAAGGCACCCTGCGGTGACATAGAATACACACTTGAGAGGGTTCAAGCGGATGTTGTACTGACGACACCGTTGAAAGATGATTCATAAATCATTGAGGTGTTGGGTGCGTTTCTTAGATCGAGTTGTGAGGTCGTCCAAGTAGGCGAAGATAATGATAGCCAGATCATGAAATATGTATGTCATCGTGTGCTAGAAGGTTGCACCGGCATTTTTGAGGCCGAAGGGCATGACACGATATGCAAACGTACCCCATGGGGTAATGAATGTGGTTTTATACTGATCGGCTGGGTGAATCTGAATTTGGTTATAGCCAGAGAATCCGTCCATAAAGGAAAGAGCCTCATGGCCGGCATAGTCATCGATAATTTGATCGATAAAGGGCATTGGAAAATTGTCTTTAGGACATGCATTATTGAGATCGCGAAAGTCGGTGCAAACGCGAATGGTGCCCTGTTTTTTGTCAACGGGTACAGGGTTGGAAACCCATGAAGTGTAAGCGATGGGGTAAATAAAGTCGGCCGTACACAATTTGTCAATTTCGGCTTTGATAGCCGCGGCCTTGGATGGGTGCAGCGGTCACTGTTTCTGGTGAACAGGTGTGATGTCAGGCCAGGTGTCGATGCGATGCCCGAAAATAGATGGGTCAAGGCTAGGCCTCTCCGTGTATGACTAGGCGAAGATATCCCTGTATTCTTGGAAGAGGGATTTGTATGCGGTGATTTCCTGAGGAGTGCAAGTAGCTCCAATGATGATTTCTTCGACGATGCCCGGTTTAATGGAAATGTCGATTTTGATGGTGGGGGAAATGTTAGCCAAATTACCTTCTTCAAAGGCGTCAGGGGCCGGAATGGGATTGTTGAACCAATCGATAGGCCTGGATGGGATAAAATCTTTGGTTTCGACCACGTAAACGGGATTTTGGTTAGGAGGCATGTGGGCTTCCTGTGGAAGGAAGAGAGCACGGTGATGTAGTGCGTCCCAGGGAGAGTCTGGGCATTGTAGCTCTTCCAATATGTCTTCGTCACATTGAAAATGACGAGAATATAATGGATCGTGAGGAGTGATCTCAGCTCTAGTGTGGTTTCCTCCTGCTGGTGAAGCAAGGGGAGAGGTGCGAGCAGATGGTGAGGGTTTGCTCGTCATGAACCATATGTTGAAGCACCGAGGGGTACCCATGGTGGTTGGATGAATAATCTCTGCAGGGGAATGAGCAGGAGAGTTGGGAGGGTTATGGGTTAAATCCTCATATACGCCATCTAAGAACCAAGGAGGTGTTGGGAGTGCCTCGGGTTTAGGTGAAATGACGTGAAAATCCTCGAGTGGCAAGGTAATGTCAATTACCGTTGCTGCGAGTTGATGATGCAGGGTAAACTGATGTTGCCTATATGTGAGGATTATTGGACACTGGTATGTAAAGTGAACCAATGAATCACAAAGAGAGCAAGGGCATCTCATGCATTCATTGACTGAAGTGGTGACATAGCGAATGTCGGTGATATTTGTTGTGGAGGACGTGGCATGGCGTGGGTTGTTCTGAAAATCCTGGCATATGATAGCTAATGCCTGTCGGAAATGTGGCAGTGTTGGACAATGATGGGTGTAGTGGCCATACTTGGAATAGATAGCACACGTGAATTTTGTCCTCAACTCTTTACTACTAGAAGGTTGAGTGGTAGCAGTAGTAATGGGTGGTGTGGGGGTTGGATTGGGGGGAATCAAATTTCATAATTCTGGTAGTGATGGGAAGTATTTGGTTTGGTGACCCGCTTTGTCACATAATGTGCAAGGGGGTGGGATGCGCGGAGGAAGTGGAGCTATGGGATCCTTCTTCTTTCTCCTGCCCCCAACTGCAGCAGGGGGGGTAGGGAGTATGGGGGTAGTGGGAGTGAGGACAGGAATTGTCATGGGGAGTCCTTCCTGTGGGCAAGGGACTATCTCAGGTGGATGTAAGTACCACACTGGGATCGCTAACACCATATTGGGTAGTGTGAGCGTTGCGGCTACCTGGAATGCTTCTATACCGGGTGGAGGGTAAAAGAAGGGAATTTGAGTGAGGGGTCGGGGAAATGTCTCCCAAATGGGATGAGGCCCTTGAGGGGGTGTGGATTCGTGGACCGTAGGGGTCGACGAGTGCGCAGGAGGCTCCTGTGGGAGTGGTGCTGCGACTGTTGAGACATTAGGAATGACTGAAGCCTCCTGAGGAGGGCGAGCATCCTCCTGGAGAGTTTCTTTAGAGGAAACGGCACATACTTGGCTAGGGGGAAGGAGTGGTGGTGCTCCATGGTACGTCCCTAACAAGGATGGATCTTTGAAAATACCAGGACCCATCTCGATGAGTGGATATACGTATTTGTTAGTGTGAATGAGAGGAAGAATGTTATCGAGATTGGCAGATGGGTTTGGCTCATAATGTGAGACTTGGTCAATGGTTACAATCTTCCCGTTGTGAGGGAACATGATTGTCCGAAAGACGGATGATGCCACCGCCTTCATAGCATACATGTAGGTACGGCCAAACAAGATATTGTAATCGAGTTGAGCGTTGATAACTTCAATGTCTATGAGAATGGTTTTGCCCCCGAGTTCTACGGGGACATTTTGGAAGAGCCCTTCGGGGGATGACGGTCTCCCGTCATAAGCTCGCAATGTGATGGCGGAGGGTAAGAGGTCCGGGGAACCAAGTTTCTGCCATACTATTTTGGACATGATACAGGTAGATGCCCCTTCATCGATGATACACCGATGGACGGTGATGTTCCGTATTTTGACTGGTATTTGAATAGCAACTGCGGCGGGAAGATGAGGTTCGCAGCTATCAAGGTCAAAAGTGATGAGTCGAGTATCGGTAGGGTCGACTACCCCCAAGGTGGAAAGTAATGCTTTCCGCTGTGTTGGACAAGTTTGGAGAACTTCCAGAACTTACATGGCAGCTGGGGATTGCGCTAAGTCATCTACCAAGCTGTAGTTATGTGCTGCCCTAGCCTGTGGGTTGTGAACATTCCTACGCAAGGGGATGCGAGGGATGCGTAATGGTGGTTCAGTGGAAGGGTGAGGGATCATCAACGGGAGTCCCGTTGGTGTGGGGTTTGTCTCGCCAGATATGGGAGTAGACTCAGCTGTTGTAGGATACTGACGATTGCGTGTTTGCAACAGAATTTCTTCCTCACTTGTGAGGAGAATTGTTCGTTCTACTGGATTGTTGGGATTATGGTATTGGCCCACCTGAGGTGGGGGATGCTGCATGTCCTGCTGGGTGTTTATGACACCTTGATGTGGGATAGGATTTTGCAGTACGACGGGAGGGGGTTGGTGCGCATATTGTTGTTGTTCCTGTTTCGGGGCAGGTTGCGCTGGGGAGGGGGGAAGGCTCCTAGAGTCTTTCAACCTCTTGAAATCTGGGGGCAATGGTGAGTGTAATGACCGTACACACCACAAAGAGCACAAGGGTGGATGGTTTTAACATTGTTCCGCCCTTGGCGTTTGTTTTTATTGCCCCCTTGGGGATTTTGGTTCCCTTGGTTCGGGTTGCCCCTAGTGGGTGGATGTTGTGGGGGTTGATTCCCGCCTTGACCTGGGTTGTTGTTATTTATGTTCCGGCCTTTTTTCTTAGCATTGTTTAAAGGGTTGGCTGTGTTCAATTGTTCAAAATTTTGGTATTTTTGGGCAGCCGACGGTTGAACAAAATTTACCCCCGCATGTGGGTGTGGGGGAGCTATGGGTTGTGGAGGATTGGGAAACGAAAAATAAGGATTTTGTGCTGGCACCGATCCGTAAGGTACATAGGAAGGTTGTGTGTTTTCACCAGTACTATAAGCGGATGTTGAGGGAGTACCACTATTTGGAGGAATAGGTGGATGTATGGGGGGTGTCGGTGGTGGTCCACTGATGGGTGGAGGTATAGCAACAGGATACGTCTGTTGATAAGGGGTTGGGGGGAAGTAAGGAGTGCCCCCATAGGTCAGCGGGTAGTGAGTTTTTCCATACATCGGTGGTGGTTGGGGTTGTGGACCATGGTGTGTGGTGGTACCTATTAGTCATTCTGTTGAATGCGACATCCTAGGTTTGTCTTGGCCAAACGACACAGGTTTTGGAAGATCAGGGAGTACTGTGTATAAGTATCTTGACTGTGCGTAGATAAGGTCATATTGTTGGGCTTTACTAATGGCTTCCTCTTCAGATTGGGGGAAGGTGGAAGATACATCCTTACCAAGGAGAGCGACAAGTGATCTAAGAAACCAGTCAAGGCATTGTTGTTTGGTGGTTTCTGCTTTACACAAACTATGTCGCCTACGCCACTCATGAATGTGGTCAGCGATGTGGGTGGCTGAGGTCTGTTTGAAGTTAGACAGTAGTTCAAGACTGTTGTCATGGCAGATGGGTAATTGGAAGAAAGTTAAGGATGCTTTGGCCAAGGATTCAAAGGTCGTATGGGACCCTGATTTTTCTTCGACATACCATTTGGCTGATGGTCCAGTAAGTGTGCGTTGAAATAATCGCAGTCTGATGGAATCATCCATAATGCTATTGGAAGAGCACCATAGATGAAATGTCATGAAATGGTTGGCGGGGTCATCCCCTGCCTTTCCTTCAAACTTTGGTATGTCTGAAGGAAGTTTGGTTGGCATTGCAGGCCATGCGGCATCATGCAATATAGGATCATTAGTGAGCTTGGTAAGATCCGGTATGTTGAG
>ML851655.1:25566-43573 GCA_009831015.1 Picea engelmannii
AAATGTATTGGTAGCCTGCGAACCTTCCTCAAAAATGATATTTTTGGTAAGAGAAGAAAGTAAATTTTCTCAGGAGAAAGTTCTAATGAAAAGCCTGAGTACACCATAATCAATACATCATCATGACGACCAAAATCATGGGTAACAACAGAGTGTCATGAAGCAACTCAATAGATGCACTGTATTCGACGACATTGTTTGTGGTGTTGCCTAAACATATACCTCTTGAGGATAATAACTGGTCATGAGGTGTAAAAATTACCCAAGTTGTGGAGGCAAGCCTCCAAGTGTGACAGCTAGTGTCGTCTACATACCCAAGGAACACCTATGATTCACTTGACATCTGCCACAATGACAAAAGATAACATAAAAAATGACACATCCATAAAAACAAAAGAAACCATAAAGTAATAGTACAAAGACTATACATATGTTACAAAAATTTACCCAAGGTGAACTACCTATGAGTAATATTTCTTGAGGTAGAGCCCATTTCTAGGCTCCGTCAAAGAATTTCCCTCAAAGTCTACTAGATGATAAGCACCATTTTTTGGTACCTCTTTTATGATGAAAGGTCTGAACCACATGGGTTTGAATTTGCCTGCCCCCAGGGAGTCCTTATCCTGGTCATAGACTAGGACAAGGTTGCCCTCAGATAAAATTCGAGGACGAATGGAACGATCATACTGACACTTGAATTTTTGTTTGTGAGCCTCGCTGGCCAGGACCGCATCACGACACTGCTCATTGAGTTGCTTAAGGTATAATAACCGCTCTTCAAGTGGAGAAGTGTTTGGAAGTAACTGTACTGCCAACTTTAGGGACAAGATCTGACATTCTATAGGCAAGACTGCTTCCATCCTCTAAATGAGTTGAAAAGGTGAGAAACCGATTTCATTCTTAACAGATGTTTAGTAAGCCCATAATGTCGAGTATAACATCAAATGACATTTTGACTTGGTCAAATTGATTGTTCGCTATAGGATGGTCTTAAGAGATTTATTTACAGCTTCCACCTGACCATTCGCTTGGGGGTAGTAGGGTGATGAATTTTCTTGCCGCAACCCAAGATTTGATGTTAATTCAGTCATCATTTGGTTCTGAAAGTGACTACCATGGTCAATGACAATCTCCCTCAGGACATAGAACCTTGCGATTATCTGGTTGAACAAAAGGAGAGTTGCAGTCTCTCCATCATCTTTAAACGTTGGCATAGCTTCGACCCACTTCGTGAAGTAGTCTACGGCTACAATGATATAATGATGTCCCCTTGATGAAGGAGGGTTGCATGTAGTGTAATCAATCCCCCACTTGGTGAAGGGACCAACTGTGATTATAGGAAACATGGGAGTGGGATGTGCCCTCATCTTCTGAGATAAGATCTGACACAGGTGGCACTTCTTGATCGATTCGATACAATCTTTGATTAACATTGGCCAGAAGTAACCAGTTCATAAAATATTTTGGGTTGTTTCCAACCAAGACAAATGACCGCCACATGCTCCAGTATGGAAATCATTAAGCATGATTTTCGCTTCTTCATGAGTGAGGCATCGACAAAGAATGCAATATACACCTCAATGATAGAGAGTGTCCTCAAGGATGAGATAGTTCTTGTCCTGATGACATGTACGATGACATTCATCACAAGAAGAAGAGGAAGGGCACTTCAAAGTCTGGAGATAGACTAGAATATCTCCATACCAGGGGTCTGAAGATGCTATCAAAAGCATATCTACTTGAATAGGCAATTCTTCGGGCATAACATCACCTAATGCGACCGGAAGTTCCAAGATAAGTTCCGCAAAGACCAATGACTTTTTGGATTTCGCCGAAATGAAATCTAAGTCAAATTCCTGGAGGATGACTATCCATCTACTGATCTTTCCACTGATAACTCGTCGTGTCAACACGTATTGAAACAGATTCACAATGGCAATGATGGTAGTCTTCCGAAGCAAAATATGATGATGAAACCATTGGACAACATGGACTGCTGCCAACACAAGTTTTTTGATATGATAATAATTGATTTCTGGTCCCATGAGGCCTCGGATCAGGTAATAGATCACATATTCTGAGAGAAAATCATCTTCTTGAAATAAGACCATCCCAATGGTTGACTTTGCTGCAACCAAGTATAATAAGAAATCTTTGTTATAATTGGGTGGCCGAAGCATAGGGGTAGTTGTGAGGGCATGTTTCAATGCTTCGAATGAGCATTGAGCAGCATCATCCCAATGAAAAGGACCATCTTTCTTCAGTAAGCACATAAATCCCTTTATGATCTCGGCATAGTTTGCGATGAAGCGCCTCAAAAAGTTCTCTTTTCCCTGTAGACTTTGAAGCTGAAGGGTTGTACATGGGGGAGGCAACTGAACTATTGCCTCAACCTTGAGAGGATCGACCATGATCCCTGTTGTTGACACTATGAAACCTAACAAACGTCTTAATGTTACACAAAAGTTGCATTTGTTGGGATTCAAGTGAATCTGTAAGTAGCGACATCGCTCAAAGATAAATCGGAGGTATGTGGGATGATCAACTCTCTTACGAGAGCGTGATGCTAAATCATCTAAATAGGCTTCAACTATATGCTTGAGATCATGGAAAGAAAAAGACATGGTCAGCTGGAAGGTAGCTCCATCATTTTTTAGACCAAAAGGAATCTTACGATAGGCAAATGTACCCCATGGACAAATGAATGCAATTTTGTGTTGGTCTTCAGGTTTTATTTGTATCTAATTATATCCCGAAAAACCATCCATGAAAGAAAAGCCCTCGCAACCTGCACATTCATTGACTATGTGGTCAATGAATGGTGTGGGAAACTTATCTTTTGGACAGGCCTTTTTCAAATCACGGAAGTCCATACATACGTGAATCGTTCCCTGTTTCTTGTTGACCGGCACAGGATTTGACACCCATTGGGTCAAATGGATATGATAGATAAAACTATATTTGAGCAATTTCTCTACTTCAACCTTAATAGTTGTTGCTTTCCTGGGATTAACTGGATGAAGCTTCTGCCGAACTGGCTTGGCATCCAGATAAGAGGTGATTTCATGTTTGACTATTTTTAGATCAATGCCTAGAAGTTCCTTGTAAGACCAAGAAAAACCGTCACATGATTCTTTAAATAAGTCGGTGTAGATTTGAATCTCCTTGGGGGAACAGTCAACTTCGATAAAAAAATTCTCCATGACGCCAGGGGTTCTGGAGATATTAATCGGTATAGTTTCATGGATAGTTTCCATATTACCCTCGGCATAAACCTCATGTGTAGCTAAGGGATTGATAGGACAAGACCTATCTCCAGTCATAGTCAAGGTGAATTCCCCTGCTTTGATTTTGCCTAACTCTAGGAGGAAGTATGATCTGTGATGAAGATCATCCCAGGGTTTGTTTGGACTAGTCATTGCTTCAATGATTGCTTCATCTAAGGGCAAGACTAAGTCTAACGAATTGGTATCAACGAGGGAATCTTGAGCCCAAATAGGCTCTGGGATCAGATCTAACTCTTGTGTAGGAGTCAAATCGGTGTCTGCTGAAGCTTGCTTGACTAAAGAGTATGCTGCCTCTGCTACAGATAAGGGCATGGACATACCATGGTTCCTTGTCCCTTCCATCGTGGTCGATGGGGAAGGAAGAATCTACATATCATTGAAGTAAGTCGTGATACGAACTTGACATCGCCTTGAGGAGGCAGGTAATCGAAAGTGCCCATCAAAGGTGGGAACAAACCAACCCCTATGTTGACTATGCTCGGTTGGGGATTGTCAATCATTAGGACCATAGATGCCCCCAATGAAGGGTCAGGTCTGGAGAAGGACAATTGATCAATGGTCATGATCCGGCCCTCATGTGGAAACAACAAGACCCAAAAAACTGTAGCGACCACTGCTTGCATGGCATAGGTCCAAATCCTACCTAACAAGAGATTGTAGTTGAGGGATGCATCGACTACTTCTACCTCGATGCACATGGTCTTCCCTCCTGTTGGAGCTGCCCTTGTTTTTCACCCTACGCAATTTTCAATTTTGATATCTGAGATCTAAATTTGCTTTCTTCCCCTTCCGGAATCTTAAAACTTTGTAAATCTTGTCGCCTAAGCAGAAATTCTTTTCCCGCTTTTAAAATAGAACCATTCACAAGAACATTTGCTCTTTTGTTTTATTTTGGGGTCTTGCCAGTCGGGCACTTTATTTCTTGATTTCCCAAGTCCCGAGTCGCGAAAATGCGAACTCGGTTTTAAATTTCACCCAAGGCATTAACTAGGATAAAACCTTTAACCCTTGGTTATACATCATCGGGATTTCACGCCTCGGCGTTCGTTGACTCTAAATTTTTGCTTTTACAACCCCGAGGGCCGAGAACGCGATAACTTTTTGATAACCTTAGTCAAGAACCAAGGGTAAAAAACTGTCCACGGTTAAACTTGATTCTCGGCACACCACCGCTCGGCATTTTCTTTCGTAAGTTAAGATGTCCAAAACTCCGATTCGCGAAGTTGCTACATAATTATAGCGAGATTAATTAATCGCCTAATCTAAGATTTCGTTCTCTTAATTCGACCCTTAATTATCGCCGCATCGCGATATCGCGACTCGGCATATCATTCTCCTGAAAGTTTGTCTTCGAATTCCCGAATCACGATATCGCGATTAAGTTAATCATGTCATTAAAGATCCACCACATCGCGATTATTGTTAATTAACGCTAAAATCGGAACTCGCGGTCTCGCAAGTTGTAAAGTCAAAACGTCAAAGAGAAATTTACGAGGTGGCAAAAAGCGAGGAAATCTTTAAGTCATTAAGATTTGAAATTTTAGAAAAATAAAATTAAGCGAGGTACGCCCCGCGCATCGAGGTTGGCACACTTCATGAGGGATTTACTTGCTCTCCATGACTCGATTGCCTGTCAAAGCCGCCGAACATTGATGGCATTAATATAAGATTTAGGGTAGATCCACGAACAAATAAGATCAGATTCATACAATAAATTTGGCTTTATTTTGCGATTTGACAGACTTGTTCAAAAGCTACAGGGTTTTCAAATATATACGAAATGTTTCATTCTGTTTTCGATATTTTTCATATGAGTACAAATCTCACCTTTCTTCGAGGGAACTCATTTCCGCATGTATACGCAGGTCTACTGCAGAAGAGCAAAAAAGCAAGCTTCAGCTATGGCGCCAAGAAGAGCAGCGAAAGCGGGTGTCGAGGTTGCAGCATAGGGTTTAGACAACGTCTCAGATACTTCTCCTCGGACTGGCGGCTCAGTAGACACCTGGTCGACTATCTCAGATATTCTGAAATCTAGGCTGATAAACTGCCCAGACTCAGATGACGATGACATTGATATTGTAAGGGACGACCTGAACACTAAGTACAAGACAGTTGTTCAGTCGGGGATGCACCTGGTTGCAACCAGACCTCGGTTGCTCCCATACTACAACATGATCCAATGGGCATTGGATCATGTCAACTTACCCACCAGAACCATCATAAATGACCGACGAAACACGGTCGGGACTTTCAGACCAGAGCATATCCAATCTATGTATAGGCTGCCAGCGACTTCTGAATATATATATGGCAGTGAATTCCTGCAGGAATTCAAAAAGAAGGAGTGCGAAGAATATGATAAAACCATGGGTGGTTTGATAAAAGAATGGGTTTTGCGCTCCGCAACATTTAGAGTAAATGATAAGGGCGTGTATTCAATTTCTTCGCTAGAGCCGCCATTCATATATGTGGCAATGATGGCGTGTCGGCTTTTCGGCAGTGAGGATACCTCACATTTTTACATCCGGTGGGTACCTCTCATCTTTCGGGTAGCATAAGGTAGCTCATTCAATTGGTCGAAGATGCTCTCCGATAGTTTGTTCGACAGGGTCACAGAGTACCGGGAGAAAAAAGCAGCAGGGAGGGCATCCGGATTCTTCATGTCCGCGTATATCATGGATGCAATTTGCTCCATGACATCTTTCCCTTTAATGAATTGGGCTTGGAGTCCAACCGAGGAAAAAACTGTACATGAGTACCACGACAAGATGTGGGAAAATAACGCAAATAAGTTTATTTATGAGATTTTCAATTGGGTGATGGTGCCCCTGCACATCGCCATTTTTGGTCTTACACCACCCCGCATCTCTGATAGCATTGCTACGAATTTAAGCTGTATCGCAGACTGGTATGTAGAGGAAGAATTCTCCTATTTGAGAGTTTTCGGAGCCGCTGTTCCTCCTCTAGTGCTCCCACAATTCATCCTCGACAAGCTAGCCTCTCACGAGATTGCTCGGCAAACAGTAATCGACGGAGTGAGAAAAGAGCTCAAAGCATCGGCCAAGAAGGTATGGCCATTTTTCCCTGTTCGGCTGAATTCATATTCATTATTAGATTTTGGACATGCTAAAGCTGAGGCTGCAGCCATTGAAGACTTGAGCCTAGTCTCTATCGAGTACAAGAAGCATGATCCTCAGGGGATCGTAAGCACTGATTTGGGAAATTGCAGATTAAAGAGGTTCGAACATGAATGTTCGCCCTTGAATGATGTTTTTCGAGTGGCTAGGTCCTATTCGGAAGTGCAATTTCGAATCAGATCTCTGGCAACTGAAGACAGGGCTTCTTTTCTAAAATTTCAGGGACATAGGAGAAGATGCCTTCCCGTTGTGTTGGGAGGTTTGGGACTTTCTAAGGATAAAGAAAAGGAGGCCGAAAGTTCTGTGGGGCAGACTTCTAATCCCGAAAAACGTCAGGAAGGGAATCAGGAACAGAATCTCGAACAGGGAAAAAGTCCCAAGCGAGAGAAGAGTCCTGAGCAGGAGAAGAATCCAGAAAAGAAGAAGAGTCCTGAGCTGGAGGAGAATCCCGAAACAGAAAAAGAGATTACTGATCCTCCCAAGGAGCATAGTTCTGAGGTGGAAATAAAAGACACAGACCCACCGAAAACTCAGAATCCGGAGGCAGGGACTAAAACCTCTGATCCCCCGAAAGAACAAGATCCACTCAGCACACCAGGGAAAACGACGAAGCAAATCGGGGCACCCATCACCTCTGTCACCCCTTTGCAGTCAACGCAAGGAAACATACAGGAAGGATGGAGTTTTGGTGAAGAACTGAGGCCTATAAGGGCAGAGGAACTCCCTCCTAATGAATTCTTTTTTGACAAAAAGAGGAAAGATATAGTAAAGCGAGAATTTTACCAAGAGGGAGAGTCCACTGGTAAAAAATTCAAAGTGATGACCGATGGGATGAATAAAAAGAAGGGTGAATTTTCCACGGAAATTGCAGGAACGCTAGGAGCATATGCGACGACAAATCAATTCTCGGTCGAAATGCTAAAGAAGCAGCTCAAAAAAAAAATCGCCTGATCAAGACTCTTGAGGTCAGGGTGGCTTCAGCAGTAGAAAGCGCTAAAAGTCAAGCAAGCGGAGAAATCGATTTGGCCCGATTGGCCGACAAGAAATAAATTGAAGTCCTCAAGACCAAACTGGAACAAGCAAATTCTACAATCCGAGATGGTCGGGTACAATCGGGCTAGCAGAGGGATACGTTTACACAGCTGCAGACTCAGTTGAAGGTCGCAGAAAGAAAGGCGGTTGACATCGAGATCGTTAAATCTTGAGTGACTGATATTCAGAGCAGGATCTCCTCTGCTCAACAGAGCCTGCTAAACAAAGTAGGAGAGATTCGAGAAGACTGCTTGTTAATACAGCGAATCTCTGAGAATCTGATTAACAAAGAAAGGAACGCAAAAGATGCTCGGGTCGCTTTCCAAGAGGCAGTGATAGCGACCAACAACAGGTTTTCAGGGCCTCCCGGGCTCACCATTGCCGAACAAACCAGGGGTAATATCTTGTTAAAGAATTGGGAACATGATATTACTTTAAGCAAAGAGCAGGCTCAAAAAGTGGCAAATTCGTTAGAAGAGGCCGTCAATAACATAAATGGTGAGCAGTTAGGGATAGAGATTGGAGGTGACACAGAGGCGCTAAGGCAGACGAATATAGATCGGATTTCTCTCAACATAAAGGAGGGGAATGACAAAAATTCAGCGGAAATCTCCAAGATGGACAGGGTAGACCCAACTCAAATCTACAAACATTTGATTCAGCCTAGTGCACAACTTGGCGCCCTTGAACTCGTTGATATACAAATAAATGATAAACTTCCACAGTTGGCCCGAGAGTGCCATCTTGCCGAAGCCCATTGTCAGGCCGAGCCTTCACAGCTTGTGACCTAGTTTGTGGACAAGTGTATCATGTACACTGAATCCATACGAGGACAGGCACCTAGAACTTCTTGAAGATAGAATGGGTGAAATGGAATTATCTCGCTCCCCCCAGCTGTCAATGAAAAAACTTCACAGCTTGTATTTCATTTTTTAGACAAGTGTATCATATGTACTAAATTTAAGCAAAAACAAGCACCTGGCACCTTTTTGTAAACAGATTCGGACAGATGGAGTAATTTCACTCTTTTGAACCGAGAGGCAAATTTTGTATAAATAGATCACAAAAAGAAGAGATAGAGGCTGGACTTTTGGGGGACTAACTGTAAGAGAGTTTTGGCATTAAAGGAGTTAATACAAGCAATTTGAAGATTCCCGATTCTATCACGACTGTGTTGCAAGTTTGTTTCGTCATGTTCTTTGTTTCTTTTCATTTTGCTCTACATAATTGACGTGTATCACTGTAATTTAGTACAACCACTACTATAGTGAAAGGTTTGCATCTTTTTCTGTAATTGTCTCTTGTCTTTCCTCTGCACCAGCTATTAGTGGGTGTAAGACCAATTTACACTTACAAAATTCTATGTTTATTTACACTAGGTCAATTATGTTTATGTCAATTGCTTCTTCTATGTATACATGAGTTTTCCGCTGACAGGAACTTCGTGTCATCTACATCTTAATGTTTTCTCCCATCTCACGTTATTTTTATCGAAAACAACACAGTTACAGGAAAGGGCCTTCAATTTGCATTCTTATTTCGTTTTTTCATGCAAAGGTTTCTCTTTATTTCATCTGAATTGAAACAGCAAAATAAAATCTCTTTCGTTAAATCATTTCCATATTGGTATTGTTCCTCAAATGATTGTCTCTGTAGTAACTCAGCCTAATATTCCGCTCGGATTATCTAACCAAATTCATATCGCTTTAAATCTCTTCGACACAATCCTTAAGACTGCGACCACCCGGGAAGAATTAGAACGTTCATGGGCAGCCATTGAACAAGATATTACTATTCAGGAACAGTGGGAAGCTAGGAAGCGAGAATGTAGAAACCTCCATTAAGTTTCCTATAACGAAGGTTAGTATAATCCTTTATCAACCTTTCATACTTTCGGATGCCTTGACACTGTACTTTTGAGCCTTAAGTACAGACTCAGGAACAACACCTCCTAACTACACGGGGAAAGAGGGGATGATGCCATGTGGTTGGAACGAATGACCATAGAAAGTGGTAAGAAGAGTAGGTGACAGAGACAAAACGGGTTGGCCAATGGCCTTCCAACATGCCAATGACATGACTCATGTTGAGGCGCCCTCATCAACCACTGTGCAGAAAATATTATGATTAAAAGTTTTCCTGGGGTAAGCCACTACTATCTGAAATTCTATGTGGTAAAGGAGACAAGGTTTTAAGTCGGTTGTATCCAGCATGATTGTACCAGGATTACAAGTCTCGACAGATCCTAAAGAGGATAACAAATCTTTTCTCTAGGAAGGGCAGCTTTGGAGGACCTCCAAAGCAGACATCGCATAAGGGGTTTGAGATAAATCCTCCACCACAGAATAGTTCTAGGCATCCCTTGCATTTGGGTTGTGAGAAGCTTTCTTGAACACACCTTTTGGGATGTGTGTCATTGTTTCACCCAAAGTATTCTCGATCTAGAGAGGAAGAGATGGGATTTCATCTTTTTTTCCTTTCTCAGAGGTGCTTGGCTTATTGTAGTCATGTTCTCTAATTGATATAAAAGCATCACCTTTCATTATATACACATTCACGGATGCAGGATTGTTCGAAGACAGAGAGGGTCCTTGACTGCCCCCTTCCATGCTTGTAGAGGCTTGGGTTAAGTTTTGCCCATGTTGGAATGGGTTTGTTAACACAGTAGGCTGTTGCTGTGACACAAAATTTTGGGCCTCTATAAGCCGAGGGCACTGGTGGGTCGGGTGGTCTTTTGCACATAGGTTACACGGATACTTTGCCTTCTATTTCTCAGTGTTTCCCCCACCAACATTATTGGTGGGTTTCTTATCCCCCTTACCCTTCTTACATTGTTTTTTCTTTCAATCAGGCTATTGGGTGGCCTCCATATTTTTCAATTGCACACTGTGTACATCTGACATTTGGGTAGGGGGAGTAGTCAAAACAACAATTTGGTCAGCCGCTGTGTGTTGTATAGACAATTTATGCAACTGTTTTGTCAGTTGTTTAGCGGGCTTGGTTTGTGCTGAACCTACAATACCATCGACATGTGGTCCAACTCTCTATCTAGTTTTATCAAGTATGGATCGTGGTGCATCCAAAAAAATCTCGTATAGTAAACCAGACTGAGAATAAGTTAGCTCAAGCTATTGAGCTCTCATGATGGCATCTTCTTCGGAAAACACTCCCAACATTGTGACGTCTTTGGATAACTGGGGGACCAAAGACTTAAGGAACCACTCAAGCAGGAATGCTGGTGGGACTGGTACCTTAATCAAACTCTTCTGGCATCTCCATTCTCGGATGTGATTAGAGATATGGTCTGCTTTTTTTTGTTCGAAATTGACTAGCAATTTAGTGTCGATGTTGTATCTCACGGGTAATTGGAAATGGTTTAGGAATGCCATTGCCAATTGGCCGAAGGAATAATATCTCGAGAGGTCGAGCTCGATGTACCATTTCGCAACACTCCCAATGAGAGTGCATTGAAACAATTGAAATTGTACGGAGTCATATTTTAATGAATTAGACAAGAACCAAAGATGGAAGGTGGTCACATGATCCCCTAGATCTTTGTTAGGATTGGATTTGAACTTTGGTATGTCCTAAGGAAATTTCGTCGACATAGGGGGCCAACGTGGATCATGACAAATGGGGTCATTCAACAACCTTGTCAAGTCTAGAAAATGTAAGGTTGCCAAGAAAGGTAGTTTTGGTTGGTGTTGCTGATAACCATGGAAAAAAGGGCTTGGAGTTTGACTGGCACCAGGTTTCTAGGAAAAATTGGGTTGCTGGTCAGGGTTCTGGTAAAAACCATGGCCATGACCAGCGTACGGATTTTGTGTTTGAGGAGACATCATCGGCTGATTCCCGAAATAGCACATACATGGTTGGGCGTGCATTACATTCAGAGGAAACTAGGAAGGGTTTCCCCATGCCGATCCCATGGGCATAGGTATTTCACCTTGCCCAAGGGTTCATTGGTTGTGAAAATAATTTCCCCAGATCGACATTCCTAACGAGGGAACTGATCCTTGCCAAGAATTCCAAGGTCATGATGTGGAAGAAGTTCTTGGGTTTGCCCCCTTTTGCAGGAATAGTACCCTGCATAGAATGAGGTTGGCCATAACCAGGGTTTCCCCTGATCGAGAAAGCATCTGACAAGAAAGATTTGTTACCAAATGCATTGAACAAAGAAAATGGTGTCAACCCTACTAGCATATTATGAGAAGGTGGTCCTTGACTCCCTACTCCAAGTGAACTATGGTGTGTGTTCAGCCCGACGGATTGCTGGTGGGTACCACCGAGTGAAGGGGATGAAGGAGGTATATGACCTCCCCCGTAAGGGAATGTGTTAAAAGGAGTGGAAGTGGCCCCCATGGGTCCTTGCAGAGGAGCGTTAGAGCTCCCTTCCCCCAGACCTAAAGTCTGTAAAGTGGAGTAGGATAATACAGGGATTATACATGTGCTAGGCATCCTATATTAGAATGGAGGGCCTATCACACTTTGTGTGAAAGGAACAGTGGCCATAGCCAAAAACAGGATCGGACCACTACTCGAGGTAGAGGCAGTTGAGACCATGGTGGCTAGGACCGACGACGGTGGGGTAGGAAGTGGAACACCCCCTGTGACGACAGTCGTGGCGGGAATATTAGGATTCCCAGAAGAAGAGAAAAGATTTGCCTCCATTATTAATTGATTTAAAGGTGTAGAAAGGTCCTTTAACAAAGGTTGGTTTGGGTGTGGTTTCCTGTGACTCGGTCGCTTCAAAAGACCCTTGTTGTTCTAGCATTCGCCTTAGCGGTGGCGGGGGTGGCTCCATTGTAACTGGTGGCAGGCCAAGAAGCCTTCATGACCAGAGGAGCTTGTGATCCTCCACTGTGTGAGAAGATCAAAGACACACTAGGTCTTTGTATTCGTTCAAAAACAACACACACTAGAAAAAATTCCCTACAAGATAAAACAAGCAAACACTAAACTAGTTGGAAGAACAGTTACAACAACCAACACTTGAGAAACTTACTGGTGCAAGTGAAACTTGAACACGGAAGCACCCTCTAGGTATACTCTCCAAAGCATGGCCCGATTTATTTCTTAGGTACCGTGGTATACCCCCACAGTCACCAGTGTATGTCTCTAAAAAAGATAGGCAACTAGGTTGCCAACGCGTGAACAGTCACCAGGCGAGTACAATCGACAGTCGGGTAGACCACAATGAGCAGGGTATCGAGCCTAAAACCTATCAAGGGTATAGAAATCAAGTGTTCTGGAAGACAACTGAGGACCTCGAATGGATTTGAGACCCACGAAGCTCCGTGGCAAATTCAATTGACGGAATCCCAAGACAAGCCCTCTATATGTGTTCTCCACTACGATTGGTCTCGCTTTGGAGGGGGTATCTCCGCTACCTTTCTGTACGCGACCTCGTGTTTATCCGTTTTGTTAGAGGGGGGTCCTAGATAGATTTCAAGATACTGGACTTTTAACACTCCCTAGCTAAGACTCCAATGTTTGTTTAATGGCCTTGAAGAGTTTTCTCTCCAACCTAATTCAAGGCCCTAACCCTAAACTAGTTGGTTGACCCTACAAACATAAAAATTCTAATTAATTTTAGATTTAGCGTTAATTTTTATGGCTTGTCTTAATTAAAAGGTTATGAAAGTGAAACTAGTGATGTTTTGGGGATGAAAGAAAAATAAACAGAAAGCTGGAAACAAAATAACTTCTTCTTGACACAATTCTTAATCAACTTTTCAAACCAAAGTTTTTTTTCAAGATATTTGAACAACAAACTCAAAACAGGATTTCACTCGACTACGAGCTACTTATTGTCCTAAGAAAACAACCAAGAACTTATGAAATAAAAAAAATTCCAGGTTATAAATGCAAACCAATGACTACTTAACCAAATAAAGAAATAAAAGTTTTTTTTGTATTTGAATGCTCACAAAGAAAAGAGGAAAAATATTGACAAGTAAACACCACGGAAACTTATGGCCTAAGCACAAATCGCAAAGAGTCACTTTAACAATAACACACAAACAGATTAAAATGGACTCTTGAAGACTCATAAACTTACTTTGACAGAAAAAGAAAACAATTCAAGGAAAATTTCATAGAACAGAACTAATCTGAGGTGAAACCTAAGCTACAAACTGCAAAGCAGGCCTTATACAAGCCACGTGCACCTCTGTGTATTCCCGTAAATAAAATGCAGCCAAGAAAAGAAAGAAGGGAGTACTGGTATGGAAGACCAGAATCCCTGCTAGCTCAGACTTTTTCAGAAACTCTAAAAGCAAGTAATGAAACCAAAACACTTTTTAGAAATACTCAAAAAAGGACTCCCAGAAACCCTACAGATCCCCAGTATGGTCGCCAATTTTTTTGTGGGTGGGAATCCCTCCTACGGAATTAACATTTAAGGGCTCTAATCATGCATGCATAAAATGACCATTTCAAAGGCCTCTACTCTTTCCTATTCTCCCCGCACAAAACCCCACATTTATGCAATACAAAGGTGTAAATGAGATTTGGTAACTCTACCTTAAGTCCTTCGTTTGATGTCGATCCCTTTGCTTTCACTCGCTCTTCGATTGCAAGCCTCCTCCCAAAGTTGACCTACATTCACACATGAACAAACAAAAAGCTGTGAACATGCATTTCATATACTAATTGTTGGGTTAGTTGTGAAAATATCATAAAATAAACATTCAACTTGAACACGTGATATGGCGGGACGAGAAAAGTATACCTTTTTGTATTAATCTTCACAAGAGTAAACTTACAATATGTGGTCGGCATTGCTCCTCAAAACTAGTCCTGGGCTCCTCTTCAACTTTCCTCCAATTGCTTTGCTCTATAATTCTTTTTGCACAAGGATGGTTGAAGGTTGGGACAAGGGGAATGCTCAATTGGGTATAGTCTCTTTACTATGATTTCCCTTCTTTTAAATGGAACCCTTATCAATTCTCACTTTGTTAGCTTAACACAAATAAAAATATGCATACCTAGAACTCCGTTCTTGATTGTGTTTCATAAGTCTCTGGATTTTTAGCTAAAAAGGAGAACAATATCTAGAAAACCCTATCTGAGATTTGAATCGACAAAACTGTGCAACACATTTTATACTATGTACTTTTATAGTTATGGTTATGCACTAGATGGCTTACATATTTAATTGTTCTATATACTTTGAAATTATTTTGAGCAATTGTTTTAATGTATTCGGTTTCAAGACTAATGATGGGACCCATGTTTCTATGGCAAGGGTAGCCATCAAGTACTTAAATGTAACAACCCTAGTTGTATTCATATTTCACTTGTTTTACTTTGGTAAATTTGTTTTTACATTTTCAATTCGTATTGTTTATATATTTATATTTGTTTATATATAATCAAAATAATAGTGCTTTTGGTTTGCAGGTTAGGCGGAGCTGGAGTTGGAGCTGGGAATTTGGCCCTTAAGGCTCCAAATTGTGAACGAGGCACTCTGATACCATGTGTAGTAGCCGAATAAATTTACATCAATTAATTCTACAAACAAAACACTAACTGCTACTTGATTTCAGAAAATTCAATAATTCCTTTTAATTTAGCACATACGCAAGTTAAATTTAACAACGAATATCAATTTTATAACAGAATAAAACAAATAAATAATTTTAAAATACCTTGGTCTGATGCTAATTCCTCCGTCGATCTGGTTGTTCGTTGCTGAACTGGATCAAACACTGCCCAAACCTTGTTCCACCCTGCCAACTAGGACAACTTCCTAGCTCCAGGATACCATATGGATATCCTGGCCCCCGTGCCCAAAAACCCCAGCAAACCGGTGCCCCCTCTACTAATCCTCCCGACTACAGAACTCAAACTCTCCTCTATGCAAATCCAAGAGAATCCCCCCAAAAGAAAATTCCCCGTAGAATGATCCTCTGCCTTCGTAAATCTCCTCCCTTCATATCCCTCCTTCACTGCCCTTTCACCCCATTTACTTTCTTACCTACCCATAGTTAATGCCCCTTATCCAATTATTTGATGTTCCCTATCCGTTTATTAATGCCCCTTATCCCTTCTGTATACGTAACCTTTTAATTTAAACAATATAATTTATTAATCTTTTTTTTTTTAATTTATTACCCTGTTCATTCAATGTGATAGGTAATCAATTTAATTAATTAATTAACCAAAATTATAACAATTAATTTAATTAATAAATATTTAATTAGTATTATCATGCCAATCTTTGTTTAGTTAAAACCATGTTAAGACAATTAATCCCCTAATTAATTTTTTTACTTAATAATTCCTAAACATATATTCTACTAGGGTTGTTACATGAACAGTCACCAGGCGGGTACAATCGACAATCGGGTAGACCACAATGAGTAGGGTATCGAGCCTGAAACCTATCAAGGGTATTGAAATCAAGTGGTCTGGAAGACAACCGAGGACCTCGAACGGATTCAAGACCCACGAAGCTCCATGGAAAATGCAATCGACGGAATCCCAAGACAAGCCCTCTATATGTGTTCTCCACTATGATTGGTTCGGCTTTAGAGGGGTTATCTCCGCTACCTTTCTTCACGCGACCTCGTGTTTATCCCTTGTGTTAGAGGGGAGTCTTATATAACTTTCACGATACTGGACTTTTAACACTCCCTAGCTCAGACTCCAATGCTTTTTTAATGGCCTTGAAGAGTTTCCTCTCCAACCTAATTCAAGGCCCTAACCCTAAACTAGTTGGTTGACCCTACAAACATAAAAAGTCTAATTGATTTTAGATTTAGCGTTAGTTTTTATGGCTTGTATTAATTCAAAGGTTATGAAAGTGAAACTAGTGATTCTTGGGGGATGAAAGAAAAATAAACAGAAAGCTGGAAACAAAATAACTTCTTCTTGACACAATTCTTAATCAACTTTTCAAACCAATTTTTTTTTTCAAGATATTTGAACAACAAAATCAAAACAGGATTTCACTCGACTACGAGATACTTATTGTCTTAAGAAGACAACTGATCCAGATTTATGTAGGAACACAATGAAATATAGGAATACACAAAAACGCAGAGATGCAGCGGAAATAAGACTTCATTTCATTAATAACAAATGATTGAAATATGCTTACAAACATAATGGAAATAAACTAGCTATGGCGCTGGTAGCTTATCTCTGAGAAGAGATGTGGCTGCTACTCGCATCTGTGAGAACATGATTAAAATGAGGCTCTAGAGGCCTTTTTACAATAGACGAGAATTCCAAAATTCATAGACATCCAAAAACCTAACCCTAGGAGATGAAGCGCAAAAAGTCAGGTGGGCCCCGTTTGGGTAAGTTAGTACATCAACTTCCCGGGGTCGCAACTTTTGCATACGATCTCCGTTTTAGGCGTTTGATAGCTCGTTGGAAAGGTATCGTCGAGGAGATTAATTTTGGGGGATCAATTATACCTTCAGCTATCATTGAGAACCTTGATCTCAAAAAAACTTCATTTAGGCCCTCAAAATGGCCCCGGAAGTTAAAACCTGCTAAAAATAGTAAATTGCCAAAATTGCCAGAAAACTATTTTGAGCTAGTCAAAAAAGGTGGGTGGCCACCGATATCCACCTGGATAAATCCTCCCTCCTTAGGAAGAAATGGTACCCATTGCGTTGAGTTCCTCCAAGAGATGAGGAAACTTCTGCTGAACTTGGTCCCTGGTGAGCCATTTTCCTTGGTGAAGGAGTTGGCCTACTTTGACAACTCGATATAGCGGTATCCTTTGTTTTCAGGTGTGCTTGATCTGTGTATCCATGATCTAATCAGTTCTGGCTTGTTCCATGCAGTCTGGATTTAACTCTGTTGGTGTGAGTTGTTCTGCCATGTCGGATGTGTCTAGTAGAGGTGGAAAGTAGGGCCGAAGGCGGTCCACATTGAACACTAGGTGCAGACCAAGGAATGGTGGAATGGTGAGCTCAAAGGAATTTTCCCCTACAGCCTTGGTGAGGTTGTATGGCCCATATCGAAGCAGACGAAGCTTGTGGTGGGGTCCAGTGAGGCGCTCCTTTTGCAAATGCAGCCACACTTTGTTGCCCACTTGGAAGTTGTGTGGCACCTGATGTTGATCATGTCATTGCTTGTACTTAGCATTGGCTCTGTCCAAGATGTCATGAACCTGTTGGCGGATGTGTTGAATGTGCTCAATGAATTTGTTTACCTTATCCACCTCAGATTGGACATGAGCTGAATCTTCCTGAGTAGCCACAAATGGCATGGCTATGTCAATGGGACAGAGTGGCTGGAATCCCAAGCCCACTTGAAAGGGGTTGTGGCTAGTTGAGCTATGGAGAGCTCGTTTGTAGCTGTATTGTACATAGGGGAGGCTCTCATCCCATGCGCGTGGATGCTTTGAATTGTACATGCGTAGAATGTGTACGATCATCCGTTTGATGACCTCTGTCTGGCCATCAGTTTGTGGATGGAAAGTTGTGGACTTGGTGAGCTTGGTGTCCAACATCGACCAGAGGTTGGACCAAAATGTACTGAGGAACCTACTGTCCCGATCTGAGATGATAGACTGTGGGATCCCAAAGT
>ML851657.1:40833-54328 GCA_009831015.1 Picea engelmannii
AATATATATGACTAGTCATCATCATATTCTCCTTAATAAACTCAACCAAGTCGAATTTGACCTTTTGACCAAAATAATACATTTTGGAAAATTTCTGAAAATGATGCATCATCTTGTGGGGAACTTTTGACTGCCTTCCCAAGCTCTAAATGAAGATCTGAAAGTACCATTGGAAATATTAGGATGTCTAGTTGTCAATCAACTATTTGAGCGTGTAAAACAAACTCTCCAAGGCTCAGAAAATTGATTTTTCCCAAGGCAGTAAAGAAGGCTTTGTGCTATGACCTAACTTGGGGAAGGAGGATCTGGCGAGGTGCGCATAGATCTCCTGTCCTATGCAGAGAGGGGTGTTTGGGCTCTGTGCATGTAAGAATATTGACAGAAAATAATAAAGAAGAGAAGAGTTGGTGGATGTAGCTCCACACTGGGGTGAACCACGTATATCCCGTGTTATGGTTGCTTTGTGAATTATGGTTGTTATATTGTTCATATAATTTAATCTTAGTGCAGTAATGAATGTCTAGATGAAGTTGGTATGATATATTAAGTGTTAGTGATGTGAATGAATGCTAGATATGATCTCTTTCCATATGCTAAGTGCTTAGATGTGTTAGATATGGTTACTACGTTGTTATGTAATTAGGGTTTGAATATGCGATGTGAATAAGGGTTAAATATTGATGAATGTTAACTGCTAAGTGCTTTGCTAGAGTGGTGTAATCACAGATCTGTGTCCTAGCTAGGTTGAAAACATTTGAGTCCTGCAACCACCCTTGCCTCTACCTCGAGTGAGACTTCATCTGCTTCGCAAGTGTTGTCGAAAGGGTCGGTAGTTAGGGTTTTTCTGGTGCGTTGAACCTTGGGTCTACCCCTATGCCAACAAATGGTTCCGTTGCTAGGACCTGAAACTATGATTGCTGGGAACTGAAGAAAAGAAATCTCTGTGTATAGATCTTCTACTTTAGTGCACAGTATTGTACTTGACTTGTGAAGCTCCGTGCTAAGAAGAGAAGTCTGATCTGAAGAAAAGAGGTAATATCTTGAAGCTTTGTGCTCTGAGAAAGGAAAGATAAGCGAAAAATTTTGTTTTGAAAGAATGAATCTATGTATGTTTGATAAATTGTGTCATAGTCTAACAATTAGGGTAAAAATAGAAGAAATAAGATTTGATATGATTATATCTAATAGAACTAATGAAAGATATATTATTCCTATGCATAGAAAGAATGTTTGGACTAACAAATGGATGTAGGATCCTAGAAAGTTTTTTTTGTAGGTCAGTTACTATGTTCCCAATGTGCAGTATAGGGAAGGTTGGGGATCATTTAAAATAAAGAGAGAATTAACTCTTTTCTATAGTTGCAGAAGACCATGACATCTTGCTAAGGAATGCCCTAGTAGAGGTCATAGTTGTATTTGTTGTAAATATATGGACCATGAAGTTTTGGATTTCCCTAGAATGATTGCAAAAGTTGAAAAGATGAATTTGAGACAAGAAAACTATGAGACATGCCAAGAAACTAAGGATATGATAGAACCCTAGAAAGAATCAGAGACTGTATTACTACAGATGAACGAAACCCTGAATGATAATAGAGATATCAACTTATGAGAGGTCTTAAAAGAGAAAGAGTACATAGAACAATAATAGGAGACTTCGACATAGACTGTGTCCTAGATGAGGAAACACATGTGAATATCATGACAGAAAGAACTTGGGAAATTTTGGGAAAGTCTGTTATGGTTCCTTCATTAGGAGGAATAGGATTGTTTAGAGGAAAGTTGATAACCCTATGTGGAAGACTTACCCAGACATCTATGAGTGCCCATGAAACTTTGACAGAAGAAGAATTTGAGATCGTTAAATTTGTTGATAACAATGCCCCATTTGCTATCTTGCTAGGAAAAACCTGGATTGAGAAATATTATATACGAAGGAAACAAGAAGAGGAGGATCTAGAACAAAAAAATCAAGAACTAAGAGATTTCATGGATAGGAGAATAGCACACTTAATGGAAGAAAAAAAGAACCATTTGAAGCTACTAAGGACCAAATATATGGACATCGAAGTTGAAAGGACACAGGAAGACTGGAGACACCTGTCTGTACAAGAGAGTAGAGAACCTGCCCCAGAAAGAGAAGAAGTATTACCCTTGAACCCTATGAAATACCCTCCATAGTGAGAAGTTATCATTCCAAGAGGAGATAAGAATGATAATGGAAAGAGGAAACCAATGATTCATATCACAAGAAAGAAGGCACGAAAGCTCAGTAAGAAGAGAGAAAAGTTAGAAAAATTGCAAGAAGTTCTAGGGAAGACTTCGAAGAAGGAAGGTTTCCAGAACTTGAACTTCACCAGAATATCAATACAACACAGATTGGCACTTTTCCATGACGGAATGATATCACTGTTGGAGGCATTATGACTGTTAGAATGACACTCCAGAACGGCTACAAACACAGTTATTGTCAGAACGTTCACCCTTGGACCGTTAGGACCGCACCATAACGAATGGAACTGCATTGATTGAGGCGTTCCTTCTTGTTGGAAGAGTCTGTTACGATAATATCTATTTATCTCGTCGAGCATTCCACCGAGAACACTTTTTCCAATTGTGATTATCTGATCCCACATAGAACTAGTTGATTTTTCACAGTGATCATTGAGACCTCGACATTGAGTATTGTTCATCGACCTGAGATATCAGATCTCGAGTGTGCATGTCGGATGAAATTAGCATAGCATAAAAATCCATTGAAGAGATTCTAATAGACCTCATGGCCAAGAAGGTGATGTCTGCAGGCATCCAAGCCTCATCGACGAGAGGAGTGCAAGCATCCCTGTCGACTTCTCGTGGATCTAGACCATCCCGAGTTGCGATCGAGAAAAGAACCAAGCATCGTGATGACTTGGAAAATGCAAAGCTAATCCCATCCATCATTCCCGACTACATCCCACCCCTGGCTAGTGTGGTAAGTCATGACAGTGTCCTGAGGGACTTTGACTACACAGTCATCGTTGTGTACCTCTCGAAGGGAATACAAGTAGCCAGACCACAGTTGGAGAGGACTCCAAACTTGGAGATCAATGACTATAAACTACGAGACTGTAAGAGCTATGGCATGTTCACACCTCACAAATATTTGACCAATACCAAAGGGAATAAGATGAAGATCATCCCCCAACCATGGACTATGGACATCGCAAGGTCCACTATCTTTAACGTGATGAAGATACCACTCTTTGGAAGACATCAGGAGGTTAACGCGTGCATTAAGCTCCTACTGTCATGCTTCCACAATGGTTATATGTGGTTGGATAGGCATATCACTGTCAATCTGGCATTAATCCATAGGATCACTGGATTAAGCATAAAATCACTTGACCCATAAGAATTTTATCCAGGGAAGGTTGCAGATCGTGCTCTAGCGCAGAATATTAAAGACACCTATGACGATGTTGAGAAGGGGAAGTGAGGCTACAAGGTAGCCTCCATCCAAAATGGTGTAGTGCACCTAGCCTTCTAGTTGATCATTGGTAATCTAGTAAGGAAGAACAGACCCGCGCAAGTCAGGGTGTTCATTGTCGACCTCGCAGGAAAATGTGTGAAAGGATTAAAAATGAACTAGGCGAGTTACCTTGTCAACCAGTTAGAACAGGACTGTCACGAAGCTCAGGATTAGGTCTATGAGTTCCACTTTAGCTGGTTGTTGATCCTCATCACGTTCATTTCTTGGGAGATGCCAAAAGGAATGACCTTCCCTGACATTGAGTCGTTCAACCCACTAGCTGCGAAGTTCACCACACTCTGGTATTTGAGCAATATGGGGAAATAATGGAAGTCGAGCGCAGTGTTCCATACCTACTACCTGCAGTTAAAGAGGGCTATTGAGTCTTTCCCTCGTATGATGTCGAACACCCTAGACATGTTTAGACCATTTGTGAAGTTTCGTGCAGATAGGCATTTTATATATATTACTGTGTGCATAGACAAGCATAAAGAAGAGCTTCAGTCCTATTACAAGCTCACTGAGGAGGACATGGAGGAAATCACCAAGGAGTGGCCTAAAGAACTCCTAGTGCCAGTTAACCACGTAAAACTATCCGACCCTGACCTCATTGGAAGTCTGGTGGTTACTTGTGAAGAATATGATGCACCGAGTAGTAGTAGGAAGAAAAATAATGGATATGTACATGAAATATGCAACACATTAGAAGAAATTGCATCAAATTCACCTAGCAGAGGAGGATACAATGAAGTGGACAAAGAAGAGAAAGAAGAGGAAGAAGAA
The DNA here is from genome assembly GCA_009831015.1 of Picea engelmannii. Lineage (NCBI taxonomy): Eukaryota > Viridiplantae > Streptophyta > Pinopsida > Pinales > Pinaceae > Picea > Picea engelmannii. The sequence goes on from ML851657.1 coordinate 45,128, forward strand.
AAGCAGAAGCAGGTCGAAGTAACACCGCCTAGGAACCCCCTTGAAGAAGAAGATATGTCCAAGAAAACAAAGGTTTCCCCAACGAAACCTGCATCGCAGAAGAAGTCCAAAACTAGTAAGCCAAAGCTGCAAAATATGCTCAAGGTCGATGACTTCGACTTCATTATTGCAGCTGTATCATATGCCTCAGAAGATATTTTGCAAAGAAATGAAGCAAAACAAGAAACCATGTACGAAAGAATTGAAGCAGAGTTGAGAGGGGTACTACAAGCCCTTCACTCTAGCTGCGTAGTGTCCACTGCTCCCCTACCATCAGAAGAAACAGAGTTGGGAGATGAGCTTGCCCAAATCCACAAAATAAATGATGCAATCGAAGCTCACCTTCGTCGCATGCAGGAAGAAAAAGAACAGGCCACAGTGGCCCTGAAGCAAGCACAAGGGGAAGTCATAGAGAAACGTTGAGTTGTGAAACAAGATAAGGATGACCTCCAAATCAAGTTCGAAGAAGATAAAGCGCAGATCTAGAAAGAGAAAGAACAATTGCTCACAGAGTAGGTTGGAGTTAAAGAAGCAGTCAGCAAAGCACTTCGCTCTATGACAGGCTTAGAACAGATAGAAGAAGACCCAGTGGAGAGTCAAGTAGCGAATATTGTTATAGCCATCCAACAAATTCAACAGAAAGTAGCAGAATTGGAGTTACAAGCATTACCGAGCACTCTGTAGGAAGTGTGAGACCAGCGAGAAGAACCTGCCCGAAGCGCATTCCAGAGAATCAAGGCATTAGCCATGGAATGTAAACAACTTAGCATTCAAATTACGCAGAATTATGAATGCCTTACCGAGGACCCTGAACTAAAGACACTGGAGTTGCAACTACAGGAAGAAAAGTAGCAAACAACAATAGTACAAGCATAGTTGAAGCCCTTGTCAGTGGTTGAGTGAATGAAAATATCCCAAGAACAATGCACAGTTCAGAAACAGGTCCATGCCATGAAGAGCAAAGTCATGGAAGTGACTCAGAAGCTCCAGCCAATCCAGGATGCAACTTTCGTACTTTTTGAGGATATTGAAGGATGAGGAGCAGAACTAGAACAAGCAGTCATTGCAGTAGAACAATGCTTGGAAGGACCTGTGACCGAGGCAGTTATTCAGGAGTTCGCCAAGTAGGAGGCCTTGGCAAAGTAGGAGGTCAAAGCATCTCGAGACAAGATCGAGGCGTTTGAGGCAAAGTTACCTAGAGCAGAGTGACTTGGGACAAGTCACAGGTGAGTGTTGGGGGCATGTTGGCCCTTGACCAAGTTTTGGAGAACTTTGGTAATTTTTGACCATTTTTGGGACTTTAACAGGATGGTCAAAGGCAGAGCGCAAGGTGAAGCAGAGATCATGGGATCTTAGCCCTTTTTTAGGGCAGTTTTGGGATTAGGGTTGATGTAACGGGTATGGGATGTTGTCCCATGGGTTTACCCATGTTTAGGCCCATTTTGTAATGTATAAATAGAAATCTATGGGATGTAAGAAGTAGTAGACCTGATAGAATCAACTTAGTGTGGAGATAGAGGCTTTGTGCATACTATGTGTTAAGACTTGTAGAGCTAAGTGCAAGTGATTATAAGAGGCTTGTGTGTAGACCGTGTAAGAAGTATTTGTGATGTGACCTAACTCGGGGAAGGAGGATCTAGCGAGGTGTGCGTAGATATCTTGTCCTATGCAGAGTGGGGTGTTTGGGCTCTGTGCATGTAAGAATATTGACAAAAGATAATAAATAAGAGAAGAGTTGGTGGACATAGGCCCATGCTGGGGTGAACCATGTATATCCTATGTTATGGTTTCTTTGTGCATTATGGTTGTTATATTGTTCATATAATTTAAGCTTAGTGAAGTAATGAATGTCTAGATGAACCTGGTATGATAGATTAAGTGTTAGTGATGTGAATGAATAATAGATCTGATCTCTTTCCATATGATAAGTGATTAGATGTGTTAGATCTGGTTACTACACTGTTATGTAATTAGGGTTTGGGTCTGTGATGTGAATAAGGGTTAAATACTAATGAATGCTAACTGCTAAGTTCTTTGATAGAGTGGTGTAATCACATATCTGTGTCCCAGCTAGGTTGCAGACATTTGAGTCCTGCAACCACCCCTGCCTCTACCTCGGGTGAGACTTCATCTACTTTGTAGGTGTTTCCGAAAGGGCCGATAGTTAGGATTTTGTTGGTGTGTTGTTGAAGTGTTGAAACCTGGGTCTGCCCCTGTGCCAACAAGGCCCACCAAGCCTTTCCTATGCACAGGAGACATCCATGTCCACCAATTCCTTTGTATGCATGGTAAGCAACCATGAGAAAAAATCCATCATTCAGAGCAGTCCATTTCGGGCTTGAAATACAAGCAAACAAACGGGTTCAATTTTCATCTGTCAGATCAAGCAAAGATTAATTCATGACCGTCAGATCTCATTGGACAGAGATCGATGGTGGGGAGACATTACAGGGATTGGGAAGAAAATTAACTTTTTTGCAAGTTGTGAGCCTGCAATCACTCAGGATCATTGATTTTTCCATACCAATAGATCAATGATGGATATCAATCCCCCTATGGATGAGAACCTTTGCTTTGTGGAGATCGGGAAGGAAATCAAAGAGTGAGTGGTTTGAGTCTCCGTAATCACTCATCGTCATTGATATTCAAGAAAGGGACACATGTCAAGCGATCTCGTACTCCAGGAGGAAACAGGCAGAAGATGAGTGAGTAAAGGACTCCTAAAGGCCCAAAGTCTCGAAGTAATTGTGGACCATTGATCTCAAATAAACGAGGACTGTATATATTTGAAATAATTTCATTATTTGTCCATTTGACCATTCAAACAAATTGAGACCTTGAACGTCTAAACTCCCGAAGCCCGAATTCCCAGAGACACATGGCACTCATTCTCCTGAGGCACATGGAAATCATACGTCAAGACACATGGAAGTCATTTCAGGTCGCCATGTCACTTTGGGCCCGTGCTACAAGAGTTTTACAAACTTTGCATCTAAAATCTCGTGAACTCCGAAGTGCCAAAGTGACAAGAGATTGCCACCTCACTTCGGGAAAAGGTCACTTCGGGAGATATTCATGCTCTGTGTTCAAAATATCATGAGCTCTAAGAAATTGGTGCCATCATTAAATGATATAGGGGATTTATAATATGGTAGATGGATAGAACTTTAGTAGGGGCGCTAAAGTAGCAGGGTCACCCAGATCGCAGATCACAAACACAATCGATGGCCACACTTCATTGCAGGGATGGAAAATGATCGAACGCTAATTTTCTAGAGTGTTCCCACAATTGAAACCATGGTATATCTTATGAGGTACGTGGAAGTTTGTGGTGGATTGCGGGAGTTAGAGTGGTGTGGATCCAAACCACCCTCGACAACTTCCACAATCACGTGCTTATATGACGTCAGGTCACCACGTCACTCCGGGAGATTTTCACGCTGCACATCCAGTTGTCTCCAGTGGCCTCCAACAATGCACGTGCATGCCATGATCAATGCATAACTCAACTCTGTCACTTTGAATCTGTTTCTTCCATAGTCTCAGTTCATTCCAGTGCTCGCATCAGTCCAGTTTCATCACTAGTGTCAGTTTTCAATTATCCAGTTCAAGACTCTGTTTAGTTTAAAGCATAATAAGTGGTCTTCTATGTGTCATAAGAACCCCTCTTTTTTATTAAGTCAAGTGTGAATTATACATTGTTTTACTCCAGCAGTGTTTTAGTCAAGTTAATTAGTCGTTCTACAATTTTTAATGTAGAGTTAAGTCTCAGTCCCAGATGGACGAGAGCCTCTGTAACTCTGATAAATATGCGGTTTCTGTATGTTTTGAGGGATGGAGTTTTGGGAAAGGATAACAATACATCATATTGGTTGGACCCGTTATATGCATGGATTAAATCTCTCTACTTGGTGAATATACTCTTGATGACAATGTTTCGTTCAAATCTTCATGTGTTTTTATCTTATTTTGAATGTAGTTTTTGATTTGTGCAAAGTACATTTCATTTCCTTTGGCTATTGTATAACTTGTCTTTATTGATATTCAACTTGTGAAAACATCTAATGCTTGGTGAAGATTTGTTTTTATTGCAACCTGTGGGAGCAATTGTGTTTTTGATACATGTTTAATGTCTTGAAATGATATTTTAAGTATTGAACTTCTTGTAGCGGATTATTCATTGAGTAATTTGTTGTTTCCCTTTGTTTTCTATTATTTCACTTGTATGTCTTTAGTGTGCCACCAGCCAAGGAGGACCCTCATCCATTTCATTTTTCCAACCCAACCATGCTCTTGTCTTGGTATAACCAACCCTCTAATTGACCCAAAAAATTGAATTATCCAAATAATACTCATCCCAAAACTTGAGGTGGCCTAGATTTTCCCTTCAGCAGTCAGGTGCAGAATTTAGGACCAGCATTAATAATTCATGTATTTTCCAAGCCTTCCACCCACTGCTTTGGCTACAACATTGGATCTCCTAATGACCTTGTTCCCAGGCTCTCTATGTACACGTGTTGTGCAAATTATGGGAACTTGTTAGTTTCAGACACATCGTGGTATACATACTGTAACCTTTCGATGTAGCCCAGTAAAAATGGTGTGGCCTGCACCCCATGTGGAATGCATGACAAAACGATCGAAGAATTGAGATTTTTACGTGAGAACCACACGATGGGTTGCTTCCCCTTTCTCTGTGTTGACGTGCTAGATGTCCCAACCTCTGGTTCTCTTTCTTCCCAACCTGACTATGGTTTCCCCATGATATCTTTGAGCTACACTTCCTCTTACTGTACAGACCCCACCATAGGTTGTGACCTTGGCCCATCAAATTCTGTCCTTTCACTGTCAACACCATGATTTGTTTTGTGGGAGGCTTCATCCCTGGAAGGTTGTTATGGGTTTCCTGTTGTTAATGAGTCCTGGCCCTACGCACTATCGTGTGAGTCGATGTCCATATATACCATCGTTGGGGCCTGCCCCTCTGCCTCTACCAGTGTGGCACTCAGTGGATCAGTTTGTGGCGAGGTAATTGCATTGACATTGATGATTCCCTCTATCTGTGTAAATGCCTATTCCACCTTTGCAGTTTCTTGCGGTGACATGTGGCTATTGTGTGTTTTTCATGTTGTTTGGACAGGTGCGCCGACCTTTGGAGGTGTCATCGTGGGTACCTCTTCCTTCTTCGGTTGAACTTCGATTGATAAAATCTCTGAACTCACCTATTCACCACCTGTCTTCGTGCTCCTTATCTTCGCGGGTATGTAAATTCACCATACGTATCGTTTAACCCATGTTTTATTTATATACGGGGTGTCATAATTTCCCTGAATATTCTCAGAGACGCTTCTTTGATGGTCATAAATGCATTAAATATTGTCGATCATGCTTCATTAAGTTTCATAAACACTCAATTCACACCTTTTTACCCCCGATGAACAATTTTTTGTTTTTTGACCATTGGCTCATTTTCTAGTGCCCTATAACTTTTCAGTGCATCGTACGTTTCTGTTGTGACTTTTCCCTTGGTGCGCTATGTTTTCTTCCTATCATCCATATGTTGTGTGCAGTCACTTTTTATTTTTTTCACAATGATTCCACTGTCTGTTGTGCATGATATTTCCCAGTATTTTGTATTTTCCCTCTTTTTTCTACTTTTGTCTTCCTTTTTCTTATTTTTCTTCTTTTTATTTCTTTTTATTATATTTTTTTCTACACTATTTACATGATTTTCTTACTATTTTGTAACTTTTAAGAGTTAGTAGGTCAACTGTCCCTGTACAGTTTCAGTCGACTACCGTTGATCATGCCTTTCATTTATGTTCCTCCCAAGTCCTTTAGTTGTACATATCCCCCATCTGTGACATTCTTTACTTCATATGTCCCTAGCCAATGCACTCTAAACTTACCATGGTTTTGCAAAACATTGTTTTCATAGAGAAGAACTAAGTATCCCTCCTTAAAGCTCTTATTTTTAATATGTCTGTCATGTTGGGCTTTGTCCCTTTCTTTCTGTACTTTCGGGTGAAATCCTGCCAAAATATAATCCTCTTCCATTTCCATTAGTTGGTGTATCCTCTCATGTACTTCACCTCTTTCTGTCATGTTGGTAATTGCTACTACGCGCAGACTGGGTACCAAAAATTCTAATATAACCACTGCTTCCTGCCCATACACTAGTCTGAATGGTGTTTTTTCTGTCAAGTTCTTGCATGTGGTCTTGTATGCCCATAGTACTACTGGTATTTCCAAGTACCTATCATCCATGTTAACATTGCAAATCTTATTCAATGCATTTTCCAAAATTTTATTGAAAGCTTCTATTGTTCCATTTTCCTGAGGATGATATGGTGTACTCTTTTGGTGATAGAATTCAAACTCCTCAGTCATCACCCTAATGGTATTTTTAATAAAATGAGTACCTTGGTCACTCATCAATATTATGGGACATCCAAATTTGGTTATCACCTGCCCAAATAAGAAGTGTGTTGCTGCCTCTACGCTACAATATTTGACTAGTGCTTCTTCTGTCCATCTGGTTAAGTATTCAGTCACAATAATGATATATCTAGCTCCTAACCTTTGTTTTGGTGGATTAATGAGTCCAAAAAAATCTATTTCCCATTGGTCAAATACCTGTATAGATACCTAAGTTCTTAGGGGCATCTCATCCCTTCTATTGGGTTTTCCAATCGTCTGACAAACATCACATTTCTGGACATAACAAACATCACAGGCATCACTAGTGACTAGAGTATTCCTTTTTTGAAATTAGTCTACTTGGTCTGAAAAAGGGTTAAAATTACACCAAATAGACGTCCTTTCAAATCCATTTAATGAGTGTGAAAGAGACAAGTTCACTTGACAATATTTTCACTTTTTTATAGAGTCGGAAAAGAGCTTAACTAAGACTCAGTGGAAGTCCCATAGGTATAGATCAGAATTATTATGAGTAAGAATATGAGGTTTGAACGGAAAGTGATATTGGAACTATAAGGGACTCCAGGTCCTATCGAATAATCTTTGCATGGGAAACAGATGGCACAAAGGTTCTAACTGGGGCACCCATGTTTGGTAAGCCTCTACCATTCAATAACGACACTTCTAGTAGCAGTAGGAAGGTTATGTGTCGCTAATAAATGGGTTCATACCTAAGGCATATGGATCGTTGTCACAGGACAATGAAAATATGCAAAATGGAGTGATGACCTATCCTATATGTCGGTCAAAGAAAATACCTGCCAAATTCATGAATGAGCAGAATGACGCTAGAAACCGCACAACTCCCTGGACAAAACCACCAAAACAAACTCTTTCCACTGCACTATTAGTCCACTTGGTCAAAAAATTAGCAAAAACTATGTAAAGTGGACAAATGTTTTTCTACTAATAGTAAACATAACCAATTTTACCATACCATTTGAGTTTTTTACCCACATAGTCCATTTTGGATCAATTTCTCCATGATATTCAAGTGTCAATTGCAGGAGCTACAAGCAGCAAAATTGACAACCGTTTGGACCAAGTAAGTGCGCTTTCCCTCCTCTTCATTTCTAGTGGTTTAAATTTCAAATTAAGTTCCCTTTTTTTGAGCATTTGAGGTCACACTATATGAATTAGGGTGTACGCGAGATGTAGTTCATCAGGTCACATATATGGAGACATGTATGTGGGAAATGAAAATCTTGCCCACGTATATGTGGTCCTACACATGACGGTTAACACAGCAACCCACGTAAAAGTATGCAAACAAGTTTTTTTAAATAGGTTGACTCAAAAAAATGGTTTTCCTTTTGCAAGATGGTACTTGAATGGAGAGAGAGAGAGAACGAGGAAGTAGATGCAGTAGTGGAAAGAGATGCAGGGGCCCAACTTGCTCTAAAAAGATGTGGCTTATACAAATTTTGGGCTCTCAAAGGAATGAGGGCTCAAGTGAGACTGCTCCAAATGCTAGTAAACGTCTGGGATATGTTTACAGAGGCCTTCAATATCGATGGGAAACCATTGAGAATTGAAGTAGAGGACATCTATTTTACCACAAGATTGTCTCATTAGGGTGAGGTGGTGAATCTCAAAGCCCAGAGAGCTGGGGGTGGTATGAACATAGAGGATTACATTGCTACCCACTGTGTTGCAGGAACAAAAAAGGTAGGGAGTAAACTCCCCATCAGGGTGATCGAGAACCTGATTTTAAATTTCATCATTCTTGTAATTACACAGATCACGGGGTCGACCTCATTGCACCAGGAATCAATGCCACTCATGTTTTACGCAATGGAGTGTTTACGACCCACAGTTTATGATTGGTGCACCTCACTACTGGCTAACATGAAGAGCCAACTGAAAGATTGCAAATAGGGGAGGAAAAGTTCACATCTATCTTGTGTAGTTTTTTATTTGAGTGGGTTCTAGGTTTGAGCCCTAGAGAAGAGATCATTCCATGCATACCACATGATCCATCCATGTCACAGTGGACCGAGGTGATGAGGCAGTTAGGAGGTGATAGGGTGACAATCCCCTACAAAAATAAGTTCTTCATCTAGTGGCGTCGATAGGTGATAGCCATAGATGACTAACCTTATGTTTTGATCGACTATAGAGGATATCCAGATATGCCATTTCCACCAGGCTCCACCTGCAATGATATAGGTATGAATTTTTTTTATATATTTCATTTTTTTGTGTTTTCAAAAAGAATTAAAAAAACACAAATATTTTTGGATGGTATCAAGTATTGACAATTACTTTGTTATGAATATGTGGGTCCGTGATGACCATATGGATTCCCACAACATTGACAAAGGAACCAAGGAGATGATCCATCAGGAGGATATGTAGAGAGAGTGCTACAAAATGTGCAGGAACCTGTCTCATTTGACGCCCAAGATTCCTATGGTTTAGGTGGAGGATATTCCAGAGGCTATGCATCGACAGGTGGTGGGTGTTCCAAGTGCATGGGTGGGACTATTATGGATTCCTTCAAATTCCCTAGTATGCTATCATTGTTGGACACACCTACCACACTTAGAGGGGGGGGTGAATGAGTGTGGGGATCTTTTTCCCAAAACTTCCCTCTTACACAAAAACTCCTTAGTTAACATTCAACATTTGTTCATTACTCATTGTTTTCATTTATAATCAGTTAGATTTGAATACATATCA